>JXCR01112820.1:73157-96204 GCA_002079205.1 Phalaenopsis hybrid cultivar | reverse complement strand
AATCGAAAAAAGTTATTTTCAAAAGGTATTATATTTCAAAGTCATCTATGTGATAACATTCCCATTTTGCAACCACATATAGGTTTTGTTAAAACTGATTGAAATTAAAAAAATGCTCAAACTTGCGCCGCTCAGCATTAAATAGAGAGGATTTTCAGATTTTGAGCTCCATCGTTTTTGTAACTCAATTTTGAATTAGTAACTCTCTCAACTTTACATAATTGCAAATTGCTATTTTGTAGCTACTTATGGAACCATTTTTCATGGTTTTAAAAGAAAAGGTGGATATCATTGATGTGAATTAGAACATTTTTTACAAAGACAGAATTACCTCAGAAGAGATTTTTCACATAATTCTCCAGCAACAAAAAACAATAATAGTGTCGGAGCAAGAGTTTTTGATATTTTGGGTGTAAGATTAGTAACACTAAAGGATGTTCATAAGTACTAAGTATTGTGTGTATTAATTTTCAAATTAAAATGGTAGAGCAATCAGACAGGACACAAACACTATTTGATAAATTAAAAATTGACTTTTAACCTAAGAAAGGGAAGAAAAATGGAATGGCCTAATTGGCAGCTTTTAATCTAAAGTCGTAAATATGATGTCTTCATTAGGCCTACTAGAGAAAAGTAGAATATCATCACCATTACTGGACTTATCCTAACTATTGGTGTCATTTTTATCATAAACTCCTCATCCATTCAATATTGTTAATTATTATATGAGATATTAAATGCTTTTAATATCCATTGTTCTTCAGTAAAAAAAGTATGTCTATTTTGAAATCACATCTACAATAAGAACAAGAACCTTAACCTCTCCAGTATAATCATTTCTCGCACTAACATGTTTTATTTCCACCACAAGTTCATCTTAAATTCTCATTTACGCACAAAACTAAGTCTTCTTCGATTAAACATACACGATAAATGATTGTTTATCTTAGCAACTTCGTCGGCAAAGGGACTGCAGCAATGAAAGCAAACAAAGTGTTGAGACCTTACAAATTATTACTTGAAAGTTGAAACTCACAGGAGCTATTGCATTTCCGTGACAGAACTAGATCACCGTCGTCATCCAATTTAAGAGATTGGCATTCAGTATAACACTGTTTCTGATCCCTGTACCCATCATTTTGATCTAGCGTCACATGACAATATCCAGTGAAACAAATAAAAATCCAGAAATCTTAAAAAAAAATGAAAATAAAAGGGCACGCAAATCAGCCTAGAAACAAAAACGTGAAGCGATTACCCCTTCCTCCCGGCAAGAACAAGATCGCCTTCCTTATCCAAATTGATAATCTTTTCCCCAATTAAATCAGCTACAACAAAACGAACTCGCAGATTGAGTCCTACTTCAAAAATATAATACAAAAAAAAAATAAATAAATAAATTTGAAGGGATAGATGGGAGATTCAAGATTTGTGATTTCACCCTTAGGGGGTAATGAAAAGCTGAAGTGGGTAACGTAGGAGCCGGAGAAGCGTGGNTTTTTTTTCTCAATTTAAAGTTTTTAGAGTTTTAAGATATTCATATATTTTTTTTGTAGCATTTCAAAATAAATTTAGATTTTTGCTTCCTTGAGTTCTAAATTATAAATATAAAATTTACTCAACAAAAAGAAAAACAAAAACAAAAACAATAAATATATGAAATTCTAAGAATATACACTTGAATATCCTTGAATAATGATTAACTAACAAGAAGAAAGATGTTGTCCTTGCTAGGGCTGTCAAAACGGCTTGTTGTTCGAAAACAACTCGTGTTCGACTCGTTAAGAAACTTGTGTTCAGCTCGTTCGCTAAGTTAACGAGTCGAACAAGAACAACACGAACAATTATTTGTTCGTTCGTGTTCGGCTCGTTTTGGCTCGAAATACTACTAATCAATTATATATATATCTTTGATGAGTAGTATTTTTCAAAAAAATTAATTGACTACAAGGCTACAAAGATTTATAATCAATTAAAAGTATGAATGAAGAAAATAGAATAAAAATTATTAAATTAGATTCAAGTGATGTTTTAAATCTTGCCCCAATCCTTAACATCTTATGTTTACGTGATTATAGTTGTCACAATGACTCTTTGTTCGTGAACGACTCTTGTAAGCTCGCTAAGCAAACAAGCCGAACACAAACACACTTTCTGGGCGTGTTTGGCTCGTTTACACCCTTGATCCTTGCAAAAATATTATTTTAAATTAATATAAATGAGCCATTACTAATATCAATGGAATTTTCTCAAAGCAAATAATTTTTTTTTTAAATATCATTTTATCAACATAAGTGTGTTCTACATTAATATATATACTATTTAACCGATTAAAATATATCTTTTCAAAATAAAATAAAATAGTCAGCTTCAAACATCAAATTATATTAAATTAATGTTCATTCAATACCAACTAAAATATAAAATCTCATAAGAATATACACTTAAAAGTTATCACATTTTATTGGTTTAAAATGAGTTTGCAATCTTCTAAATTAATAAAAACACGCGCCTCAAGATAAAAATATTATGTCCGGAGTCTGGATGCAAACAACGTCCAGATAGGGGACGCGATACATTGAGGGCAGTTTTTTTTTTTTCCTCCTCTGCTCCGTCCGGTGTATCACGTCCCAACGCAATATGTTTTCCTCCTTAAATTAGTAAATATATATTTTCTCTCTATATGACTATATTTTTCCTTTCAAAATAATTGTCATAATCCTCATATTACTACAACAAACTTTAAGATTTTCTCATAAAAAATACGCCAATCTCTTCTCCAAACCTTGCAACTAAGCTATTTATATATAACAAATAAGATTTGNTATATTGCATGAGATATTTTTTGTGGATCACGACCTTACATTGCATGAAACTCTTATATATCAAAGATGTTGGCTAGATTTTAATATATAATTGACTTGATTTTATGCGGTTTTCATTAGCTTTCAAACTATTTTGGCAATATTCCAAATTAACATAATATGACAATATTCCAAATTATTTTGGCAATATTTATACTAAAATAAATAAGGAAATGCACCAAAACAACCCATAAAAATCCTTCCAAGGGACATCTTTGTTAGCCCCTTGTGATTTCTTCTATTTAGACAACACTATCACTCCAATTTAAAATATTTAATTAAATCTTTGATTATTTTTACTAAATACTTGAATTAGTTTGATTAATATAGTTTCAAATATATCTTTATGATCAAAATATCTCCAAATACAGTTCTGATCTATTTTCATATCTAACGCCCAAATTTTGATATTTACACTTTGAATAACTTAGTGTCATAAATCTTAAACCAGCTCAGTTTGAATTCAGATCACCGAATAAGGCCTTCGGTGTATCAAACACAAATTTTGATGGGAAGATTGAAATTTCTCCTTTTCTGAATTCCGTGCGCACAAACAAGACACTCAAAAAATTCATAGATCAGCATTTAAACCTTACATCAAGAGAAATATTTGCGTACGTAAGACGTATGCAGAGTTGAGTATCTATTAGGTTATTATGAGGATGCATGTAGGTTAGACTTAGATTATACCCCTTGTAATTCTTCCTATAACTTAAGTGTAACCTACATGTACCCTCCAAATAACATAATATGTACGCAACTCTGCGTATGTCTTACACACGCAAACATTTCTCCTACATCAGAAGATCCAATAATAAGAGGAAGAAGAAAAATAAATGAAAATGTGGAACAACAAAAAAAAAAAAAAAACCCAAAAATTGTTGATTTTCTCCTGGCCTTGATCCATAGGTCTTCTACAATGCATCAAAAATTTAGATATCTTGTAACTGAGATTGGTTCGTACAGAGCCTGATTCTCCATAGCTCAAGATCTCTACCCCGTTCATACTCCCTTATATACTGAGGTATCTTCCATATGTCAATTTGTTTTCCCATGAAGCAGGGGAATGACACCTCTTCAGGTATCATACATTCTGCAATATGATAAAATGCTACTAAATAGATAATGCAACGCACAAAAAAGTTAGAAAAAGAAAAGGAATAATTTCATGTGTAACACTAAAATATTATATACTCATAGAAATAACACTCAAATGCTTCTATTTACTGACTTTCATTCTATAACTAATTACATTCTAATGATATGTTTTGCATAATGGGGAAATATATGAACTTAAAACTCCATTTTTAGCACCTAAATACTCGGTAACTCGAGCATAACGTATTAACTCACCAAAGGGATCCAAAAATTGATTCAAATCAGATTCTACAGAATTGACAGTTCGATGGCACTTGTCTGTTCACCCAAGACATTGGCAGCTCGTAGCTCGGTCAGAGGATACTAAGAGCTCACTAGATAACTAACTCGAACGCAACTAGCATGATATCATGTACTAGAATGTACCTTTTTAGTATTAAATTATTTCCAATCACGTACTACAATAAATGACACCCAAATTCTATAAATAGGAGGTCAAAAGTTATAATGAACACACACGCACACGCACACTCTCTCTCTATAGTCTAGGTGGTATGCCCACACGAACAAATCTAGATCCAATAATTCTAAATTTTTTGAATAATACTTTTGTAAATAGGGAAAATTACATGCTAAAGCATTTCTTCACCTTCATCTTTAAGGAAACTCCGGAATTTTGCATACCCATTAGCAACAACATCGAGGTCATCTAGAGAGAAGTTGTATCTTTTCTCTAATGCCAAGTATAGAACCTAAATTTAAAAACAAAAACATGGATATAAGCTCATACTATAGGTAAAGCAGGTTGTGTATTTATGCAGTTATTTTTATTCACCTTTTTAGAACCTCGAGACATCAGCTTCTCCAAAATGTTGAAAAGAGACGAGGTAAGTTCATCGCTGTATATTACATCAGCAGCTAGAATAAGTGTTGCTCTCTCAACTTCGGCAACTTCTGATGAAGTCCAGGAGTACTTTGGCCTAAATCAGATGGGTTAGTACTTAAAAGTAACACATCTGCTTTACAATCTTCATTATGAATTGATCTAATGAGAAGTTGAACTTATTTTATAAAAATCATTTTGTGCATCTCCTATCTATATTATAATTTTACGCTTTTTACTTGACAGTCGTTCGAAACTAATTTTATCTAATCTCATGTGTGCATTTTCTGCCTTTAATTGTACATATCAATGCCACTCATGTTTATTTTTCACAATCCTAACTCCAATAACACTCTCCTACCTACCTACTGATGCAATTATTTCTCAATCTAATCTTGTCAGTTTTGCTATAAATCTTTTGAAAAACTTTATTTCAATTATGTTCAGCTTAGATATTAGTGACTTTTACTGCCCAACGCTTAAATTCTTACCAAATAGCCAACATAATGACAAATTTAATAAAATCTAAATTTAAATCTGCATAATATTCTTTTATCATATAATACTTCAAAAGCATTTCACTATTATGACCATTTAATAATAAATACCTTCCACTTTATAGTCTCATTCATACATATAATGTTTTTAACTATTTAAAACTATCATAACAATGCATAACATAACAATTCTTTTTCATATATATCATTATTATACGTTACTATTTTTTTACACATGTTTTAAATTTGTTACATGTTTCAAGCATGTCATAACTACACATTACATCTTTCCTTCACTAGGCTGGCACTTGTTAGGTATGTATTGAGAAACATTTTCTACAAAAGAATGTGCCTTGGTATTGAATGAATAAGTTAAAGAATCCCCTCCCTCCCTCCCTCTCTTTTTAGGTTGTGTGCCAATTCTCATAAAAATTTAGAAACTTCATCTGAATCATTCTGTTGTATCCCCTTGACATCAATTGGTATCAAAATGAATCGATCCATTGAGATTGCAACATGAAAGAGAAGAAGTCTTTTTTTTTTTTTAAACCTTTCTATCTCATATTTACTTAAACTGACTGCAATGAAGTTTTTCTCTACATGACGACTCTCACCCTCTCACCAATTTTGTTCATGTCATAACAAGAGGTTCTTGATTAATTTTAATTCCCATAACAATTTTTTTTCCTAACAATCATCATTTCCATGAAAATATGACAGAAATAAATTCAAACCCTAAAACTCACCTTCCTAACCCTAATGCATCCATTGTATGCCTCCTTGACAATAAAATTTTTTCCCTTACTGAAAAGTGATTCTTTATTAAAATATCTCTACAAAAGTCTCCCACATTCAAAATTTTAACCATATTTCTTACCTCTCGCTAAATAAGAAAGAAATCATGGATCAAACCTTAACTGGCTACCTCTCCCACATTCTTTCCAAAATTAGCTCTGCATAGTTTTCTCCATTGGACTTATAACTAAACCTTGTAGAAAATCCTCCTACTAGATCAATCCTCTCACACATGCCTTGGTCAAAAATTGCCTTACTCTATTTAAAGACATTAAAAATATCTCGTTCCTCTTATTTCCTCTCTTTCACCACCCACGTACATCTCACATAATTTGTAAATGTTATCTTCCATTCAAGATCTGGACATCCCAATATGGATCTACATTATCATGATGATCATTACCACTGTGATTGACATCATAAGCTTTAGTCGCATAAATATCATTTTTCCCATCATAATATTTAAGATTCCTAGTTTTAATATATATATATATATATATATATATATATATATTTAAAAAGCCCAAGGGCAATTATATTAAAGAGAAAAGGGTATAGATAAGTTGTATGAGTGAACTCAAAAGTAGTCACCCAACCCACACGGTAAAACACAAAAAAAAACCCCAAAAAGAGAGGATACATATAAGATTAATCGGGACGAACCAATTTAGTTTCGCCTCTGCCTCTAGTTCTCGGAAGGGAACCAACTAACAAATTGGTGAGGTGCGTACAATTACCCGAAGTGACCAAAGTATCATCCATTAGATTCCTAAGCTCAAGTAGATCTTCATTATTCTTCTTCCTCTTAGAAGCGTAAACCTGTCATTCCTCATCTGAAGATTGTTGCTCATTTGGATGAGCTGGTAGAGCTGTAGTAGAAAGATTATCAACCGTTGTATTAAAAATGGGTCACTCCAAAAAGTTATCAAAATATGTCTTGACTACATCTTACTATCAATCAGTAAACTCACTCTAGAATTATATTGCTAATTCCACATCAATTTTTTATCACTTTTTGGACAACTTAAAAAGAATAATTAGTCATTTAAAGATGTGTTCAGGATTTATCTTGAGAATGATCCCTCAAGAAAGGCATGTGCTCATACAACGGATTATGTATTCCGAACACACTTCAAATAAAGATAGTGATATTTGGCTTTGACATTCTAGCCTAATACCCAAACACATCATATGAAATTTATTCTTCTCTATTCTACAACAAAAATTTAAAGGACTTAGCGTTAATACATATCCTTTAATAAAAAAAACTTGTCTCGTCTTCGTCACTGTGACAGTCCGAACTCTCACCCATCAAGGTATTGTCCGCTATGGAGAAATGGCCTTATGACTTTGTCCTGTTTGTGTAACCTCCCAGGAGATCACCCATTCTAGGAGTGTTCCCATGAGAACAAGCTAAATTTTGGAGTTTCTAACAAAATAACACCATTACACCAAAAGGCGACTCGATATTTACAAACTCAGCTTCATTCTACTTAAGGAGTTTCATAATCTCCTCCATTTAAGTACATGACATCTTTATCAGTGTTCTATACACAGAATCATTCATTAGGCAGATAAAACTCTAGAGGTGGCCCCTACAAATTCAAGGGGTAGCTCCCACCATGTAGCACCTTGTCTCATCCAGTGTTCAAGAGGTGGCTACCATGGCATAACACTTTGCCCTATATGACACTTAGTTCCCATGTTTTGGTTGGTATATTGCTCTGATCCCATTTATGACAGCTCAAACTCTCACCAATCAAGGTTTGTCTGCTTTGGCGAAATGGCCTCATGATTATTTGCCCAGTTGATGTAACTTCCTAGGAGGTCACCCATTCTAGGAGTACTCCCATGAGAGCACACTTAACTTTCGAGTTTCTAACAAAATTTCACCGTTACACCAAAAAACGCCTTGATGTTTAAGAGTCCATCTTCATTCCACTTAAAGGGTTTCATAATCACTCTATAACCGTTCATAATACTAATTAACGTTCAATCATACATATCTCAATAACTTCTATAAAACTTTAGTAAATATTTTTTTCTTAATACTCATCGCATTAATTAACATCATCATAGAACATTTTCAAAAATACTGGCAGGATGTTGTTATGTTTTACTAAATACGGTAAAAATCAAAGCATGCTGTTTAGGGACATGGAAATGGACAGGATGCACTTAATGTAATATATGGACCAAGTGATGTCAAATAAAAGTACAATGTTTAGCTATCATGGTGTACAAATATTTTGAAAAAGCTATTAGCACAATTACTTCTGAACTGTTTCAGTATGAGGAGGCCATGACTCCTTCCAGTTGAGTTCTCGTACAAGAATAGAAGACTCATTTAGTTCAGAAAATCTCGAACTAAGTTGAACATTTTTCGCACAATTGTCGAGAATTTCATTTCCGTAATCTGGAGCATAACAATTGAAAATTTTTAATGGTAGTTAAAATCTATTTCATTTAATGCAATAGTACTTTCAAGAAGCGGTCTTAAAATTTAATGCAAATGTTTTCTATAAAGAGTCCAAAGTTCATTGCAATTTAATGAGAAATAAGAAAACACAACAAACAATATCAAGTAATACATATCTGAATGCTTAAGTGGAAGTAAACAAAATAATACATATAAAGGAAATTTTGCTAAGCCGTAATATGATAAAGAAAAGCCTGCAAACCTGTTAAAAAGACTTTCTTAGCAATCCGTGAAAGAACTATGCCTGCCAAACCTGGTTAAAAAAAGAAGGGGTGTTTGCATATATACCACCCAATTCCTAAGTATTTACATATATAACACCTAAATTTTATTAATTACAATTATATCACCCAAATCTTCCAGATCACCAAAAAAAAAAACATCACTATTTGAACTTTTAAAAAGTGAATACATTCATGGATAGGTAAGGTGACAGGTAAAAATTGAAGTTTGGGTGTTCGATATGTAAATACATAAGAATTAAGTGGTATTTATGTAAAAAAAGGAAAAAAATAATATAACTCTGTTAAGCTGCGGTTGCAGAATGTACTGGAAGTGCGCAACTGAGAATATTTTACCGAAGCACGGTAATCAAAACAGTTTATTTGCATATCACCTGTTCCAGCACCAAGCTCCAGTGCAGTTGTATCATCAAAGTCAGACGACATGAAGCTTCTGTGCAAAAGAAAATCTGACAATAAGAGTGACGCTGTCCAAACCTGAAGCAAAAAATTAGGTGGAAGGTGTAAAAGAGGATTATACTGGATTAGAATAAGTTTAACTACTGAATTTTGAGACATTACTTGTAATCCAACATTGGAAAGTGAAGATGTGATACAGTGCCGAATAGTTAATTTGCAGATAGAACCAGAAACTGCAAGCAAATAAAACATCAATCCTATAAGCAAATAAATAAATTATAAAGAATAGACCCCTCTATTGCAGCCTTCTTTTTATCCTCCATCTGTGTGAATTAATTACATACATGAGAATGCCAAATGTAAATTCTAGCATACTATCCATAAATTCTTTAAAGAAAGATATTTGATGGGAAATTTACATGCATACCACAGTTCTTATGTATATACATATCTAGCACCAAAATTTTCATAAATCTATGCATGACAAGGTGTATTTAGCTTTTAAAAAGATAAAGATGAAGTTATTTTTGATGTGATGATAAACATTTGAATGGTATGCATGTAAATATGAATGTTTAAGTGTTAAATAGGTAAATGCATAAGAATTGTGTAGTATGTATGTAAATGCCTGTGGCTACAGTTAAACTAGACAACAGAACAAGCAGTTGCTATATATGATTATTAGCCCAAAAAAAAGTATGAACTACTTAAATTGAACACAGAATTTCGTTCTATAATAAGATCAAGCAGTTTTCAATTGTTATTAACACACTAACTATCATGCTTAAGACTCTCATTTCGACAAGCCCAATCCTAACCAAGACTGGACTCTGATAAGAACGCAAAGTAAAATATATGTAGGCCCCTTAGGCCCTTTTAAATAACCGAGGTTAAACAAAACCAAAGATGCATGCTCATATATTAGATGGATAGCCAGTCCAAGCCCATTTATTTTTATAAAGGAAAATACTTATCAGTTATAGTAATAATAAATTTTGTAAAAGCTTTCTCAAATCAAACATTACAACTCTGTCTTTTGAATTTTCTCTAATGCAATTTTTTTTCTCCAAAAACATTCTATCTTATAAATATAAGATACATTTTTACTTGTCTGATCTTTTACTAAGATAATTTGGAAAAACAAACCTGCTACTTATAAATTTACAAATTTTCATAAAATTTCTAGTGTAACAATTTTTTTCGAAACCAATTCATAATAATAATAAGATTTAGTTTCTTTCTTAGCATTTATCTGTGACAAGGAAAATTAAAAAAAAACATCTTATATTTGAAAAATTTACATCTATAAATTTTTAGAGCTTGAAAATGTGATAAAATTACCCAAAAAACACTCCATGATCAGGATGATTACGTTTATATTTTCTAGACCTTTAACGCAACAATTTACAAAACACCCACATAAATTAAAACATTCGATCAATTATTGGGAATAGTTGAAAAAACTGTGAATTCGTCAATGGCAATAAATAAGGCATCCACAAAATAAGGTTCAAATTAGTTAAACGATGCTCCGGGTGTGATACTCCTGAAACTAGCAGGACTGTCATGGTGTCCTTTGCAATTGCACCTCCAAATAGGGTTTCAATTAACTTCGCCTGTGCGAGCTACAAGCTCAGATTTCTTTTGCATGTCATTCCAGATCCACCTTTGATTGAGTTTCGTGCGGTCATATAGCTGGATTGAGTAAGTTTCCTAGGTCATATGGGGTTGGGCCTTAAACTAGGTTCTCACACGCACTTGTTCATGTGAGTTACGTGATAGCTATAGCCTTAGCTACAGCAAAAGTGAGACTTCTTGATTTGCCAAAAGCTTAGGCCTTATTTCCTCGCTTTCACTGTTATACTCTGGTCTAGAAGGCAGTGCACTTTGACAACATAGGACATGATGAGGTACGATATAAACATATTTTGAACTTACAAAAAAAAAATATATATCTAAAAATGAGTTTCTTTAAGCAACAGAAAAACTTAAATGTTGAATAGGCCTCATGAGTCTAATGGATAGAGCTCACAAACCATGCACTCAATGGTCTGGTGCTGACCAGGCCAATCGTACTCATTAGACGTATCTTTAGAGGTGACAGGCTATAAAACTTCTTGCTGCTCTGAAGGACCCCACGAATACTTCTAAAGCTTGACAGCATTCACAGAGTTCTTCCGATGGGGCTTGCTAAACGTAAGTCTTCAAGGGGACTCCTAAACCGAGCTCACTCACATTTCCCAAGTTCGTCCAAGCTCGCCTGTACTAATTGAATCCTCCTATCAAACTCGACGCTAGCTACTTGGATGTATCACCGAGCACAAAGAACAGTTCTTTAAAATAGAAGTGAACTCCAATCCATCATCATATATGTAAACATTATTGGACGCCTAACGCCCACACCAAGGATCATGTCAACGACAATTATACTCAGGCTTCGTAATGTACAACCTATAACGTATTTTTTTATTTTATTCCTTAGACCTCTGAACGGGCACATGGGCTCTACAATATATAAATAGGAAGCAATGGAGAGAAAAGAGGAGGGAGAGAAAGGAGGGAACCTGACTCTCACTCTAACTCTCTTTCTCTCTCTAAAAAATCACTCAGCTTCTTCCCACTTCTTTCACAAGATCTTTCCCGGATTATATGAGTTCACGAATTACACGGGTTTATATGTCCCAAAGAAATTCAACAACAAGCAACATGAATGATAATAAAATATAAATTTTATTTCATCAAATTAATAAAAGTTACAATTATAGTTCAACAAAATAATAAAACATCTATTGACAATAACATGAAAAAAAAATAACACAAAAGTAAAACTACCCAAAACCCAACTAGAAAACAAATGTAACAGCTACATAAGAATACACAAACAAACACTACCATTGATAAATCTACTCATGCGATGAGGGTCCATAAAATGACCTAGTAAAAGTAATTATAAAAAAATATTAACGAGTTAGTTTGACGAATTAAACTCAACAAACAATTGATATCTATTAAGCATAAATGCCATAATATTAAAGATGCAATATGAGCAACATAAATGAATGATTGGCTATGTATATGCTGGCAGAATAATATGGCATTCAACGATCACAATAACAATGATATTGCAACAGTAAATGTGTGTCAAAGATCCAAACAGTCTAGATTATAATTATTCTTATAATAAAAAATATGAGTGATTTGCAATCATGCACTTCTATGCTAACATCTATGTCACAACATTAAGTATACTAACATATATCACATGATCTATCAGTCATTCACATCTACATGATAATATATGAATATAAAGGTGAATAAATATGTAGTTCATACTTAAATCTAAAATAAAAGCAATTAAAATAATTAAATAATCCTTATAAATTTTAGCCAATCATTAAATATGTAGTTCATACTTAAATCTAAAATAAAAGCAATTAAAATAATTAAATAATCCTTATAAATTTTAGCCAATCAGAATATTAATTTGATATTTATGCTTGATACATATGCAATCTCCATTTTTTTTTAATTCTTAGGTTCCCTTGGAAGTCCTCCCAAGCCTCTAGAAAACTCAAGATGGTTCTAAGAATCTTAGAATTTTGATCATTCTTGCAAAATTTTAAACCTTGACTGGCCTAGATTAATTGGATTAAACAGTGGAGATCCTCCTAGATTAGGGGTGAGTCAAGCCAACAAGAGCCGGCTTGAGCTTGATTCAATAAGTGGCTCTTGAACTAAGCTTGATGAACTAACAAGTTAAGCTAAAGCTAACCCTGCTCGACTAGTTAGCTCATGAGCCGGCTTGTCTAAAAAAATATTAATATAAATTATACTCAAAATATATTTTATAGTAAGTGATTTCTTATTATTTCACTCCTAATTACTCATTCTATTTGTCATTTTATTATAACACTACATTAAATTAATATTATTTCCTCTTTTATAGTAAACAAGCCGACTCGAACTTGTACACTTAAGCTCGATTTTAAATTCGATAAAATTAATCAAACTCAAGCTCAAATCAAGGGTGGCCCGAGCTCAACTCAACTCATTATCATCTCTATCCTAGATTAGATTAATACAAGTGAATGCATATGTAGTTACTTTAGCGTTCATCCTAAATGTTTACATGTCAATACTCAACAAGAGTTATTTCTCTAAACCCTGAAAGAGAGTGGGAGTGCTAACTTTGAAGTAGGAGACTTTTATTTAGGAAAGTTTACATAAACATGACATAATTCTTATGTATTTACATATCTAACACCTAAACATTCATATTTACGTGCATACTACTCAAATCTTTAACAACAGATCAAAAATACCACATTCACTGCATTTTTAAAAGTGAAATACCGATTTTCATGCATGTTTTTGAACCAAACTTTGGGTGTAAATATCAAAATTTGGGTGTTATATATGTAAATACATAAGATTTGTGTGGATGTAAGTAAATTTCCCTTTAATTTATTAAGAGATAAGCATATACTTGTTAAGAGCATTTCCTTTGGGATTTGTTACATGCTTCATATGTGTTTAAGAAATAATTCAACTTGAATTATTCATTTGTAGCCATCCTTATAATTATACTGAGATGGTAAGTGATGAGTAGTTAGTTTAACCATGGCTATTGATGCCAAATCAAATATTTAAATAATGAATTATGTCACGTCATACTTAGTTTTACTAGCACATTCCTTTGTAGTTAAATCTTGTCCGTGCTATTTATAAAATTAGTTATTATTCCTTATCCATGGCATAACATGCAAGTAAAATACATAAGCGTGAGCAACATGTAAAACCTAAATATTTTAAAAGAAAATAAGGTGATCAAATGATTTATTATTTTAGAATGAACTTAATTATATGTACTCCAATTTGGCTCATAAATTGATGAACATGTAAAACCCAAATATTTAAAAAGAAAATCATTGTAGCTCCATCCATCATCAAATTAAATCCAACTTAACTAAATTAAAAAAAACAAAAATTGTAAGAATCTTTCCTTATTTTAACTAATAAAAAATATACCCAAAAATATTTTTGCAACTGCATTTTGGCATGTTATTCAAAAAATCATTTCTTATTTCTAGATGCTACAAAGTTACAGACCAATCATCACCCTCTCAGTTGTGTTAGATATTAATCAATCTATATACTAGTATAAACTAAATTTAATCTCAGAATTGGTCATTGTGTTGTCAAAACATTAAAGGCAAGGATTAAGATAAAATCTTGTAACACACAAATGACGATGAATGGGGCAAAAGCTCCCATTTCTCATCAATTATTTCTCAAATTTTCATGCAGTAAAACTCGTCTCTCCCTATGCTATCCGCCATCAACTTCTTAGCATTGTTCATCGCATTATCAATAAAGCTTATAGCTTGCTTTTTATTTACATCAATCAACCTTAAAATTTGAACCAATAACTTCATTGTTCTTATTGCACAACTAACATTTAACAAAAATCTTTCATTCAAAATATTCTTCCTAATTTCTTTCCCTTCAGATTTCCTTACCCAAGCATAGTCAAACCATTATATGGATATGAACATAAAATTGAAGGTTGATAGAGTCAAGTGTAGTAAGTCATAGATTACATTATTAAAAAAAAATTTCATCAAAGAAAAATCTCATGAATGATTTTGAATGAACTTGCTGATCTTCTTTGCTTTGCTTAGGACATTTCTCTGTAGAGACAATTTTTTAGGTTTTTCAAAAAATCAAATCTATGTAGCGTGCCACATATGGTGTCTAATACATATGCTTCATATTCTCCACCAACTTATCTCTAGTCTCCCTATAATCACTAACATTATCTGTAGCAATTTGAACTAGTAGATGCTCTCTAATGTGCTTTATGAATCCAACAAGAAGCCCAAAAAGATACTCAAAATCATTAGTCTGATCTGATACTTTAATATATTTTAAGAAAATAATGTCATAACGATTGCAATCAAAATGTTAATAAAATTTCTATTTCTAATATTAGATCAACCATCAAACGTGCAGTCACTCCATACTATTTTGAAGTTCTTTTAAACTCTTCCAGCTTTAGTATCCGAATTGTCAGCTCATACACAGATGTTGATTTTAAGCTTCAATCAAAGGAACCTACAGAATATATCATGTTGAAATAAGGAGACATTGCCACATTAAATTGAATGCAAGTTTAATTAGAAAATATTCCAATATCCATACATATACATCTACAAGCCCCTGAAGCACTTTTCAGGAAGCATGCAATGGGCTACCCTCACACCACCGCTCTCATCCTCTACATTCATTATGCATTCATACAATGATCCTATTCGTATCTCTATTTGATATATGTGGGCTTGGTAACAAAAAGATGACAAATATATTCCACAAAGCCCACAATCATAATATGATCCAAAATATACTCTATCATCTAATGCTTCAACTTTATCGGCTTATTCATATATGCACAAATCTCCTTTGTCATCACCACTTCAGACAAATTGGCACACAGTCTAACATTCTTATGAGCTGGAAGGGTACTCTTTTGACCATCTTACATCTCCTTTAACTACCTTATCAAAGTTATGACACTTCAAATAGATATACATTTTGGCATTCCCTCCAGTATTTACTTGCACATTATAATGAAATTTTTGATTAAAAATTTAAAGCATGCAACAGTTCAAATAAAATGAAAATCTAAATAAATAAAGTAAACAAGGACCCTAAATAAACAAATTTCGATATCTTCATTCTTGATTACCGAGTCTCGATGTATCAAATGCTTTGGTATCGGCTCCTTTCATGTTAGTTGGATATCACGCTTTATGGTCCTTAGAAGACTGGTACATATCTTTTTAGTTGTTATGCACGACCAACCATGCTTAATGCAGATAAAGGATGAGATGCAAGTATACAAAATTCATTCTAAAAAGGAAAGCACGACAAACAATGAATATGAAATNCTTTCATGTTAGTTGGATATCACGCTTTATGGTCCTTAGAAGACTGGTACATATCTTTTTAGTTGTTATGCATGACCAACCATGCTTAATGCAGATAAAGGATGAGATGCAAGTATACAAAATTCATTCTAAAAAAGGAAAGCACGACAAACAATGAATATGAAACGGATAGCAGCGAAGGTTACAAGAATATGCATGCTAAAAACTCAAGTGATTCACTATACTTTCTTAGGATGATGAATTTCCCACGAATTATAAACTTTAAATATAATAGAACAATAAAATATTTAAAATCAATGGTGGTCTAGTAATTATCAGCTAAACAATCCAAAAAAGTTATTTTCAAAAGGTATTATATTTCAAAGTCATCTATGTGATAACATTCCCATTTTGCAACCACATATAGGTTTTGTTAAAACTGATTGAAATTAAAAAAATGCTCAAACTTGCGCGCTCAACATTAAATAGAGAGGATTTTGAGATTTTCTGCTCCATCATTTTTGTAGCTCAATTTTGAATTAGTAACTCTCTCAACTTTACATAATTGCAAATTGCTATTTTGCAGCTACTTATGGAGCCATTTTTCATGGTTTTAAAAGAAAAGGTGGATATCATTGATGTGAATTAGAACATATTTTACAAAGACAGAATTACCTCAGAAGAGATTTTTCACATAATTCTCCAGCAACAAAAAAACAATAATAGTGTCGGAGCAAGAGTTTTTGATATTTTGGGTGTAAGATTAGTAACACTAAAGGATGTTCATAAGTACTAAGTATTGTGTGTATTAATTTTCAAATTAAAATGGTAGAGCAATCAGACATGGACACAAACACTATTTGATAAACTAAAATTTGAATTTTAACCTAAGAAAGGGAAGAAAAATGGAATGGCCTAATTGGCAGCTTTTAATCTAAAGTCTTAAATATGATGTCTTCATTAGGCCTCCTAGAGAAAAGTAGAATATCATCACCATTACTGGACTTATCCTAACTATTGGTGTCATTTTTATCACAAACTCCTCATCCATTCAATATTGTTAATTATTATATGAGATATTAAATGCTTTTAATATCCATTGTTCTTCAGTAAAAAAAGTATGTCTATTTTCAAATCACATCTACAATAAGAACAAGAACCTTAACCTCTCCACTATAATCATTTCTCGCACTAACATGTTTTATTTCCACCACAAGATCATCTTAAAATTCTCATTTACGCACAAAACTAAGTCTTCTTCGATTAAACATACACGATAAATGATTGTTTATCTTAGCAACTTCGTCGGCAAAGGGACTGCAGCAATGAAAGAAAACAATGTGTTAAGGCCTTACAAATTATTACTTGAAAGTTGAAACTCACAGGAGCTATTGCATTTCCGTGACAGAACTAGATCACCGTCGTCATCCAATTTAAGAGATTGGCATTCAGTATAGTACTGCTTCTGATCCCTGTACCCATCATTTTGATCTAGCGTCACATAACAATATCCAGTGAAACAAATAAAAATCCAGAAATCTTAAAAAAAATGAAAATAAAAGGGCACGCAAATCAGCCTAGAAACAAAAACGTGAAGCGATTACCCCTTCCTCCCGGCAAGAACAAGATCGCCTTCCTTATCCGAATTGATAATATTTTCCCCAATTAAATCAGCTACAACAAAACGAACTCGCAGATTGAGTCCAACTTCAAAAATATAATACAAAAAAAAAAAGTTTTGAAGCGATAGATGGGAGATTCAAGATTTGTGATTTCACCCTTAGGGGGTAATGAAAAGCTGAAGTGAGTAACGTAGGAGCCGGAGAAGCGTGCGGGGCAACCGAGGTGGACTTCACTCATCACTTGTTCGCCACTCTCTCCTTCTCCTTCCATTTTTGATTCTTCGACGCTCCGATTGAGCAGGTAAGAAAAGAAAATGAGCAGAGAAAGATGGCAAAATGCAGCAAGATTTGCTTTCGCATTACTTAATTCCTATGTACCTAACATCAAAACTTCAATTTTTACATGTCATCTTACCTGTGCATTAAAATATTTATTTCATTTTTAAAAGTTAAAATGATGTAATTTTTAATGTGATGTGAAAAATTTTGGTGGCATAAATATAAAAAAGTAAAAGTATAAATCTTATATATATAAATACACAAGAATTGGGACTTATGTATTTAAATGCCCCAAAGATATATGGATTTTATGCCTTTAGAGGGTTAGCAAATACTATGGTGTTTCTTCTAAAAAAGTACTTTGGTGTTGTGAAAACTCCTTTATTTCTTTGAGAATTTTACATGAATAGCATGCAAAATATTTTTATTCAAGTATTTCACATGTTACACTTTAATATTATAAAATTAGTACTTTCGTTACGCTGTCGTCTCCAATCTCATCCGACAAAACTAACTTACAAAGATCTCTGATGCTCTCATCTTTCTCCTCCTAAATTCTTGGGAAGTTGTAAAAGTTCTGAAAAGCACTCAATCACAGTGAAATAATGATGGGGCGTCACGTGTCAAGTGGACCTAAAAAATTTTAATACTGACCAATTTCATGTACTACAGTGGGCCCACTTGACACGTGACATCTCACTATTGGGCTTTGGATGAAAATTACGTAAAAAAACCTGATGTAATACTTTCTGAAAATAATAACCTAAATAATCACATTTCTCTTTCCCGCGTCTGTTCTTACCAACCACCTGCCCTTTTCCTTTCCCATATCTGCAAGCAAACTCAGTTTTGTCTTCTTCTGTTCGAATACTGCTGATGATTTCGACTAATTCATATAATAATTAAACGTGCTAATTGTTAAAATTCAGAATAATGCGGACTAAAGTGAAATACTTCATATTAATTATTATGAAATATAGGAAATAACATAAAATTTGAAAACAAATAATTCATGATTCAAGGAAATAAATATAAAGTAAAGAAAATATCTCCTTAATCTAAGAAAATAATTTATTCCTTATAATTTATTACAAGAATAAATTATTTTCTATTATAACTCGTAACACTAATTACTATTTACTCACCTTTGTCCGCACCACTTGCAGGTTGCCTCGACCCATCAATGGATGCAACCTCACTGAAAACACCACAACCCAACCTCACAAACAATTGTTTCTTGCAGCCCTAACAACCTTCCAACTTGCAAGTCCAATATTACGGTCAAGAGCGTTAATGAAGCTCTGAATGTGATGCCAAACAAGTACAATGGAAGGTATGAGTTTGAGCATGTCGCCGAGATCGAATGGGAGTTTCTCGTCGGATGAGCTTCTATTTCTTTTTACACTTGTCAACGAAAATCTCGATTTTTCAACCCTCATCCATTCCAGTGATATCATATTCTTAGTTATTTATTTTCAATAGCATTTCATCCCTTAAAATTTTAAAGTATAATAGAAATGAGACCATAAATGGTCGGCGTACTCGCATGGGTCAATTACCTCTTCGTAGGTATCGATGTTTAGGAGTTTGAAACCCACTGGGATAGAGTGTTAGAGAATCAAATTAGCCAAAAGATTGGATTCTTGAAAGTTATGGGGAGTGGGAAAGTGATCCCTTTCATCCAAAGGGAACTCTTTCTGAATCAGACGTCGTAGCTCATCACAGATGATATCAAGCAAAAGTGACAGTAAGGCGGGGTGGTGTCCGGTGAGCTACATGAGACGGGTGAGTGGAACTTGTAATGTTGAGAGGATCGATGTTCCATCTGATAGGGGATTGGTTTCATCATTAGGAGAGAACACGGTGGTCAAGTATTTCTTGTTGGATGTTGTACTAGTGGTAAGTAAGCTCCACTGTGTTACGGTTGTTGTTCCCCATGTAGGAGATGAAGAATCTCATGTTAAGACTTCTCCATCTCACGTACTAAGTCTTAAGAGAATGACCCAAGACACCTTATTGGATAAACGCCTTCCAGAGTAGAAGGATGCAATGGCCTGTTGTGCTTGGCTCTATCACTGTCTTTTGGAATGATAGGTGTTGGAGTGTGATGCTCCGTTGTTGTGAGTTTTGTGCCTAGTAGCCACGCCACAATTATTGCAAGTATTTTAGTGGTGGGAATACTCTATTCCCACATATGAGTGCTTGAAAATTCATAGAAGTAGAATAATGAATTATCGTCTCAGTGTTGCACGAGAATTCAACACACACTCAAATAAAAGAAACAACTAGTAGAGACACTAGAAGTTTTTATGTGGAAAACCCATAAACGGGAAAAAATCATGGAGTTTGGCCTAGTTAAAGAGATCCACTATAAACCATATGTGGGAAAGAGTTGAACATTCTTTGGAGTTACAATATCGGTGCACGGATGAACTTGTTATAAGATGTGGACGACGACCAACAAGTGGTGATTGACTAGGGTTGGTGGTGATTGGTGATGGTCGGCAAGTTGTGGTTGGTGATGGTCGGCAAGTGGTGGTCGACGACAGTCAGCAGTGGTCGATGGAGGTAAGAGCTGTGCTGGACTTTAGCTCATTCTCAAAGCTTCAAGATCTCTTCCTCAAGCCTCCAACTCTCCTTCAGACCCCCACCCTACATCTATTTATAGACTTCCAGAAGCAATTAATGCAAAAATATGAACCACTTTAATCGGACGGTCCAGAGAGCTTCCTTTGATAATACAAAGTTTGAAGAACATTAAAATGTCTTTACGATTTCATAACTGAGAAATTTTAGCTTGTTGGATTCGTCTTGTCGATATGCTCAATTCGACTATAAGCTTGTCAGATTTGACATCCGTTTGATCTTTCAAATATGTCTAGAAAGCTTCCAAAAATGGTTTAATGCCTTGATTGAGGCTTGATTTGATTCAGATTAGCCCAATTTTGGTATCATTGGGTCCATCTCGTTGAGTTGGTTAGTTTGACTATTAAGTTTACTGAAATTGGATCTTCAGAAGACTTTTAATCAAAGTTTTAACATTTCTTGCTCAAAAGATTGAATCGAGATCTGTTTCATGCATTGAGATTCGTGTTGGATATTGAAAATATGTTGATGATGTATCAAGCTCATATGTTTGTAAGTGCAACAAATAACTCATTTATAAGCTCAAAAAAACTCGTTTGATTAGAAAATAAATAAAACAACCATACTACTCATTATTCTATTCAATAAATCTTATTTAGTTAGAGAATAAATAATATTATAAAACTAATTCTAATTTGCTCAATAAAGGTTGTTTGGATAAAATTAAGTAGCTTGATAATTATTCATTAATTTGATCGATAATGGCTTGATTATCATCATATAAAACGAACAAGAATCGAACTCGATCATTGTTGAGAAATTAGGGCGAAGAAAAACAAGAATCGACATAAATTTAGAAGAACACACAGAGATTTACAAGATTTGACAAAGATGTCTGCATCCTCGGGAGCAGAACGGCGACTTCTTTTTCAATATTCATAAAAGAGTACAAAATACAAGATTCAGAATCTTAGGGTATCGAAGACTCACCTAGGGTTACAGACATGACATAGATATAATCCTATAGTACAATATGTAATTACTTAAATTATCCTGTACCAAACCGCAGGGTGTTGCCCTTGCACCCCTAACCCACATAATGAAACTCCCCCGATTGGGTAGATTCTTCCGCTCCACTCTGCTCGCGGGCTTTGCTCCGCTTTAACATCTATCACATTTATGGTATATGAGTCATACCTAACAATTCTTGAGAAATTAATGCAAAGAAAAACAATCATAAACTAAGTTTGAACATAAACACAACTCAATAAGAGGTCGAGCTCTCGAGCGCGAGCTCAAAATTTATATACAAACTTAAGCTTGAACACAATCTCAAAAGCTCAAGTTGAGTTCAAACTTGGCTTAAGCTAATTTCATAAATAAGCTTGAGCTTGAAAACAACCCTACTCAACTTAGCATGATTCTTTTGCAGCCATACTACCAGTCTGTCCGAGCAGTTCAACTTGTCCGATCGACCAGAGAGAACTTATCTAGTCATCAACTAGTTAAGTGTGTCTGACAAATTTGGCCAAAGTCATCCATCACAATTGCAAAGTTGATTTCTTCAAGTTAGCAAGACCAACTTAGCCAATTTGCCCAAGGATGAAATAATAGCTCATATTAAAAGCTGATTAAACTAATAAGATATTTAGGTTATGAATTATGCTATTTTTTTTGTACAAAATGTTGTGCTATGTACATAGTACTTTTATTTATTATGTTCATATGTGACTTTTTATGAAGCATACCTCATGTCTTTCTATCTAAAAATATAGGTGGCCCCTACATCAACAAGTTTTCTTAAAAGCCTTATTCCTCTTTAGTCAATGGATGCCAATGAATATTTCAGCACCCAATAAAAATAATTAAACTCATCAAAGTTTATTTTAGTTTTTTAATCTTATGTGCATTGATTAGTTTAATATTAATAAAATCTATAAGATTAAATTACAAATATAGTTTAATTTTAAGACATCTATCTAATTTCGATACTTCAAATATTTTTTGTAGCATTTCAAAATAAATTTAGATGTTTGCTTCCTTAAGTTCTAAATTATAATTATAAATTTACTCAACAAAAAGAAAAAAAAAACAAAAACAATAAATATATGAAATTCTAAGAATATACACTTAAATATCCTTGAATAATGATTAACTAACAAGAAGAAAGATGTTATCCTTGTTAGGGCTGTCAAAATGGCTCGTTGTTCGCAAACAGCTCGTGTTCGGCTCGTTAAGAAACTTGTGTTCAGCTTGTTCGCTAAGTTAACGAGTCGAACAAGAACAACACGAACAATTATTTGTTCGTTCGTGTTCGGCTCATTTTGGCTCGAAATACTACTAATCAATTATATATATATATATATATATATATATA
>JXCR01112820.1:39688-71496 GCA_002079205.1 Phalaenopsis hybrid cultivar | reverse complement strand
ATATATATATATATATATATATTTGATGAGTAGTATTTTTAAAAAATTTAATTGACAACAAGGCTACAAAGATTTATAATCAATTAAAAGTATGAATGAAGAAAATATAATAAAAATTATTAAATTAGATTCAAATGATGTTTTAAATCTTGCCCCAATCCTTAACATCTTATGTCTACGTGATTAGAGTTGTCAAAATGACTCTTTGTTCGTGAACGGCTCGTGTTCGGCTCGCTAAGCAAACAAGCTGAACACGAATACACTTTCTGGGCTCGCTCATATTTGGCTCGTTTACACCCTTAATCCTTGCAAAAACATTATTTTAAATTAATATAAATGAGCCATTACTAATAATAAATGGAATTTTCTAAAAGCAAATAATTTGTTTTTTTTTAAATATCATTTTATCAACATAACTGTTGTTCTAAATTAATATATATACTATTTAACCGATTAATATATACCTTCTCAAAATAAAATCAAATACTCAGCTTCAAACATCACGTTATATTAAATTAATGTTCATTCAATATCAATTAAAATATAAAATCTCATAAGAATATACACTTAAAAGTTATCACATTTTATTGGTTTAAAATGAGTTTGCAATCTTCTAAATCAATAAAAACACGCTCCTCAAGGTAAAAATATTACGTCTTACGTCCGGAGTCTGGATGCAAACAACGTCCGGATAACAGACGCGATACATTGAGAGCAGCTTTTTTTTTTCCTTCTCTGCTCCGTCCGGTGTATCACGTCCGAACGCAATATGTTTTCCTCCTTAAATTAGTAAATATATATTTTCGCTCTATAGGACTATATTTTTCCTTTCAAAAAAATTATCATAATCCTCATATTACCACAACAGGCTTAAAGATATTCTCATAAAAAATACGCCAATCTCTTCTCCAAACTTTGCAACTAAGCTATTTATATATAACAAATAAGATTTGCCTCACAAAGTTTAGAATTACAAATTCATGCTAATAAAATCAAATTTAAGAGCCTCATCAAAAATACAATCCCACCTAACTTGAGTACTTCAACCTGCCTCACAAGACTAATCACCATTCTAAGCATTTACTAAAGCCTAAATTTCTTTCTGAGGTTTTTCAGGATCCTCCTTCTCTGGATCTTCTTCTTCCTCCTCTTTCTTCTCTCCCTCTTCCTCTTCCTCCTCATCTTCCTGTGGAGGATCAGCTGGCAAAGGAGTGGGGAGTGGAGTCTTCATTGGGCTGAATTTTGGAAATATATCTGGTCTCCGTCCAGGCTTTGGTCTCTCCCATTCCTGCAAAATCAAAGATAGATTTGAATCACGCTCCATTTAGTCTTACTGATTATAGAACATGATGGACGGGGCAAATTATGTATAATATAAAAATTTAACCTTGAAAACTTTGGAAGATTAACATGCATACCGCTCAATTCCTATATAGTTACATATCTAACACCTAAACTTCATTTTTTACATATATGCCACTTTAAGTGTGCATCNATATATATATATATATATATATATATATATATATATATATATATATATATATATATATATATATATTGTCTACTCACTTAACTCTAAAAGATGTTTATTCCATTTTTCATGTCTTTTCAAAAATGTCTAACTATGTTAATTTTAATCCAACCTTTCCTACAACACACATATTAATTTTGTTTGCTCGGTTCATTGGAACAGTTTTTTGTTAATCTTTGTANATGTTAATTTTAATCCAACCTTTCCTACAACACTCATATTAATTTTGTTTGCTCAGTTCATTGGAACAGTTTTTTGTCAATCTTTGTAAATGCCCGAATACCATAATTCTAACCTTTAATAGCTTAAAAAAGTGTAGGCCATGGCCACAAACCACTGAATTTTATAGAGAAGGGGCATGACCCCTTAACATTTTAAGTGCGCATGGGCATGCTTTAGCCTCTAAGTATAAAGTTTTATAAACATGAAAAACAAAAAAAAAATTACCTAATGATTGAATGCTTATTAGTCGCTAGACTANATAGAGAAGGGGCATGACCCCTTAACATTTTAAGTGCGCATGGGCATGCTTTAGCCTCTAAGCATAAAGTTTTATAAACATGAAAAACAAAAAAAAATTACCTAATGATTGAATGCTTATTAGTCGCTAGACTGNATAGAGAAGGGGCATGACCCCTTAACATTTTAAGTGCGCATGGGCATGCTTTAGCCTCTAAGCATAAAGTTTCATAAACATGAAAAACTAAAAAAAAATTACCTAATGATTGAATGCTTATTAGTCGCTACACTAAAATGTTTTGAAACCCCCAAAAAGAAGTAGGATTCGCATACATACCACTCAATTCAGATGTATTTACGTATCTAAAACCTAAATTTCAATTTTTAGATACACGCCACCTTATCTATGCATGAAAAGGTGTATTTCAATTGAAATGAAGGATTTAGGTGGTACAATGCTGAAAGCAAGTGTTAGATATTTAAAGACATAGGAATTGGGTGGTATTATTTAAATGCCACCCCCTCAGAAAAAATAAAAGTTGATCACACCATAATGCACCAAAAAGTTTCAAGTCTCATGAGACAACAATCAAGAAAAGCAAAAAAATGGAATGGGAAGACGATTGAAAGAGAAATCAACTTAATTTTCTCATCATTACTAACAATAAGTCATGATTTTTCCATAAATTTTAGTCGACCACCTAAAACAACCCTCTACTTTTCGCACCAGGGACTGGAAACCCGATAAGAAAAGTATTATATGATGATCCGGTTAGAAGAGTAGATGCTTCAAATTGAACTTATCTTAAGAAAAGTAGATGTAGACCTAAAATGATTTGGGCATATTGTATAAAAAATGATCTTAATTTATTAAAATTAAATGAAAATATGACACTCAATAAGACACAATGGAGAAAAATGATTCATGCAGCTGACCCCCACTTAGTGGGATAAAGGCTTGTAGTAGTTGTTGTACTAACAATAAGTCACCACACAACTAATATCAAATTATTAATTGATTTCTTCAAGAAACTCTAAAAATATTTCATCACCATAACACACATGCTTAACCAATGCTCTTCAAATGATCACCTTTTAGCTCTTAACAGGGCTTCCATTATGTATAAAATGGCACAGAGATTTCTGCCGGTTACCTATGCGCCACAAAAGTATATTTCTAACTTAGTCCAATGAATTAAAGAAAGGGGAATTTACATACATACCGCCCAATTCCTTTGTATTTTCATATCTAAGACCTAAACTTTACTTTTTTACATTTGTATAACTCAAAGCTTTCATATTATATCAAAAAATACCACGATTTTAACTTTAAAAGGTGAAATACGCCTTTTAATGGACAGGTAAGGTGGTATGTATGTACACATTGAATTTTAGGTGTTAGATGTGTAAATACACTGGAATTGAGTGGTATGTATGTAAATCTTCCTTGAAGAAAATAAGTACATTATAGGTTATAATGCAGATTTCAATAGATTGGCGGATAATGCGGCACAATTCCCAGGTCAGTCATGCAGTAAGAAGAGAAATGAAGCAGTACAGTTAGCTGGCAATTTGGAATACTCAGGGTGCATCATGTAATTACACGCAAGAAGAATGATGTGTGGATATTAGCTCTCCGTAAGAAAAGATAATCAAATTCAAATAGCAGCACATGAGAAAGGAGCTTTTCACAGCATCCACTCTGCTGACATAAGAATCAAATTTCACTTTCATTGAATAAATAAAGCAGCAATCATGTTATTGGCTCAGATCTTGATCTTCATGGCTCTCTTGTGCAAAGCCATCAGTTCTTTTATGTCCGCCGTCAGCAAGTGCTGTGATGTGGAATGAGTAGCCTTATAATTATGAATTATTGACTTTTAATTTGATGCATTTTCTCATCAACATTAAGCTTAGTCCACCATTTGAGCAAACATTATCTCTATCTTTTCTCAGGATTGTAATCCAGGCTCAAACCCAAAGAATTCAACGATCTATAAAGAAATAAATTAAATTTTCTTATAATGATTTTTTCGGACTAACGCTTCTCATTTTAGGAGAAGCTTCAACCCATTTAGTGTAACAATCTTTTAATGTTTCGGGAAAAATATCAACATTAGTCCCTATAAATTACCACCATCTATAGAACCAAGCTGATATTTCTCCGCTAATAACTTCTTTGGTTATAGTGAGGAGCTAAGAATGCTTTTGTAAATGGTTTACAAGAAATAAAACTTCCATCGTTGCTTGTACATATGCCAGTAGTTAATTGCAGTTTTATATTGTAAATTTGCAGTTAAGTAACTAAGTCTTTCTTGGAATGAACTTAGACCTCAATCCTTGGAATGAAGTTAGACCCTAATCCTTATGATGAATAATTTTTTGTACAATGAATTTAATGTACAAAATCGTATGCGTTGCATTGTCTTTAGCATGCTCAAGGGTGACTCATTTTAGATGAATTAAAATTTTTTCATAAGTTTCTTATATAAAAAATTCATAAGGAAATGTGTTATTTCCCATTTCAAATAAGACTTTTATATTATTTATGTTAAAATATTCAGAATTGATGTCAATGATACTTTATTTAATCGATTTAGTAATATAAACTCATTCCGCTGTTACGACTTCCTTAAGGGAAGGAGAAGCTTAATAGAGGATGACTCTCCTTTTTTCTGTATTAGAGGCAGGAGCAAGAGCGTTTCCATAAAGATATTCACCCACGTCAATTGGAATGCGAGTAGTGGTTAAATTACTAATATGACTTTTTCTCCCCCGCAAGAGGAAGCAACACCTCTAAGTCATCGACTTGGTGCTCTTATTATTATTATTATTATACCAGACAAGTGGGATTTATTTCATCCTCCTTCAAGTCAGTAGCCTTGCGTTCTCGGGTTTTTATATTATATAACATTACAATAAAAGAATAATTTGAAAGAGTCTTTTCATCAACAGAATATAGAATTTAATGCCATTCAAACACATAAGCAGGACTTGCACCTAAATGCGACGTAAAACTCAATAATTCTGGAAAAAGAAAAACAGATGCATACAACATAACATGACTACCAAAAGCACTCTTCCATAATAACATTACTACCATCTAAAGATCTAAAAGAACACTGAAGCTCTAACCTGACTATTGCCATAACATTATTACTTCAGAATTTATGCAGAATATTATTAAAAAAAACTTATTGATGAGAGCTCTCTATTGCTCTCTGTATGGATTCGTATTCGAATACTAATACAAATTCTTCTATTATTATTAGAGTCTTCTCCATGAGGCATAGTCAATTAATTAAGAATGCCAAAAATGTAAGAACACCCTCTTAATGAGAAAGACTTAAATAGATGATTCATTCCTAAAGAAGATACTTCTCTTATCAATAGAATAAGAACCTTTGATTTCAAAGAAAAAACATTCATTAAGACTGTAAAACAGTTGAACACAATAGATCGGGATGATAAAATTATTTAGCTATTAACAAATGAAAAATTGCATAAATATATGTCAGATTTCAAATATATTCAAATCGGTCTCATTCAAATTGCATTCAAGCCACTCACATTAGAAGGTTTAAATGCATCACTATTTGCTTGCTTGAGAAATGATAGATGTCTTAACTGGGTTCCATCTCTCATGGGTGTTAAAATAAGTCTGTGCCACAGGTCAATTTATTTCATCAGTTTTCCTAATTTAAGTTTATCTTTGACAGATGTTAACCTCATTGAAGTTGTCAAACTTCAACTGCAGTTACATGGTTATGATTTCCTCCCATAATCAAAAACTATAGTTTTGATATTTAGAATTCACTTTCGAATCCTAATACTTTAAACTCTAATGTTAAAAGGGCAGTTCAACCAATTGAAAGAACCATTTTATTGAAACCACCCTCTTGGCCTCCCATGTTGTCACTTATAGAACTATTAGATGGAACGATGAAATCTTCCCAGACTCACAGACTATTCAATCAGCCTCAACTCCAAAGCCAATTATAAATCAAAATATTGATCAGATAATTCAACCAACTGATGGAAATATTGAAGTTAGATTGAAACCTAGAAGATTGATAACTATTCCAAGAATATTGATCCCATCTAAAATTCTGTTGGCTCGTCTTCACCTCATGAAGAAGCATCAATAGAAGCTTGAGCGAGAAAAAAAAGCATCAAAATTTTCATTCAGAAAAACAAAATCATACTCCCACTCTCACACATTCTGAGATGAGTTTAATTTTTAATGAATTACGCCCCAAAGAGTAATGCGAGAGCTATTCTCATTCGATAATATCAACTTGCTATAAGAACTTTAAGCAGTGGTATCAAAAGAATACGACTGAAGCATTTCGTCTTAAAATATGTGAAGTACATTTCAAAGACATGCTTTAGAAGAAATAAACAAGGGAAATGTTTAATTCAATTTGTTCCTTAGTTTATTCGGCATTATACTAATCACTCAACTCACTATGACTAGTAAAAAAATGGTAAAATGAATAAGAAGAGGTAATTGAGTCACCATATCCTCCCTTGAAGGCTAGCATTAGTAATGATAAACCAGAAAGTCTTAAGCTCACCACCTTCAGAAGAATCAATACTAATGCACAAATAGCGTTGTGAACGAGTTCATGTTCGAAATTAGCTCGCGTTCGAAATGACTCGTGAACAGTGTGTTCGTGTTCGGCTCGAAAAACTTATTCATGTTCGTGTTCGTTCAAAATTGGCTCGTTAAAATATAAAATTCTTATAATAATTAATTTTTTAAATAAAATTAAAATAATTATTTTTAGAAAAAATTTTGTTTGTATAAAAATTAATTAATTATAATTTATAATATTTAATTTTANGCTGCTTAACTAGTTGAGCACGAGCTGTTCGCGAACAACGAGCCAAATCGACAACCCTATGCACAAACAATAAAAAAATTCATTACTATGGTAAAACATTCACATTTTACTAATAGTACTATACAAAATATTGCTGAACATTTATTTCGGATTGAAAATAAATTAGATCAACATTTGAAAAAAATCAGAGGAGCCTACAAGGTCAATTTTTAAAAAAGGAATAATCTTAGAAAAAGGGAAAATTAACTTTCTCTATAATCAGGCATCACAGCATTCAACCTCCACCTAAACTCGATCTCAATATAGGACCAAGTAATAAAGATCTAAAAAACATCCTCTCCAAATGGAAAGAAAGATCTTTAATAACAATGGAAGAAAATTCACAAAATTCATCCACTGAAGATGAACTCTCTGGCGATCAGGCTAATGACTTAGTTGAAGTTTTTCAAAACCTTTAGACTAATGATTATTTGTAAATTAAAAAAAATAAATAATCCAAAAAAACCTCTTGAAAAACATTATTATACTTATCCTCCTCCCATGAATGATAACTTTGGTGAAACTTCTAATGGGCATCAAAAGACATACAATATCGTTGGTTTATATACTTGGAACATAGATGGCTTTAGTGATCATCAAATCCATGAAAAAATTCACCAAATGATGGCCTATGCTACCATGACACAAGTCAGACGATATGTCTCTCCTTTGACAGCTAGGATAACTGCCAGTGGATTCACATGCATACTTAAGAGTTGGTGGGATAACTTTTTGACTGATAATAAGAAAGAAGATAATCTGAGTGAAAAGAGTTAAGAAGAGCTCTCAAAACCAAATGAAGAAACAATTTTTACTTCAACAACTGCAATTTTGAACATTTCCCTGAAAATGTATCAGACCAAGGAGAAAGAACCAAGTCTCCTCTCCAAAAGTTAAGATGTCCTTCACTCACTTTAAATAGAACAAATATGCCTTCTTAGCTAGAGTTAAGATGTTATCCAACGCTAATTTAGTTCTTTTGAAATAAGAATTTATAGAAGAGTTATCAAATATGTTTGCAGAAAGGGTACAAAATTTTTTTTGAAACCTAGAAATAGGTGATATTTCATATGTATCTTTACATATGACAATCCCATAACTATATGTGTTAAAACTACTCTCGAGCTTTATGCTGATATTAAACTTAAAATTAACTTGTGAGAAAACAATTACGAAAATTCTGTAAACAATTTACTTGTACATTCCTAGAATTGTTCCCTCTCAAGAAAAAAAGAGAATTATTTTCAAGAAAAACAAATGAGAAAAGAAAAAGTCCTCTAAAACTATAAACTCACTTTTAAAGCTTAAAAAAGAAGAAATTAAATATTTTAAGAGTGAACGATTATGTCACTATTCCAATCGATGCACTACCAAGAAAAAACATAATGGGCTCAAAATCGATGAACCTCTACGTCAAACTCTAACGAAGCTCTTAGTATCTGACTCAGAATCCTCTTCATCCGAGGAAATAATTTATGAATTTTCATTCTTTTCATCAAAAGTTGAAAATCAAAGTTCTTCTAGTTTTCGTCCAGGTTGTACCTATTCAAATTATTATAAAATATTGTTGAAATGTCAGGATTATTTACCTTGATAGATCAACAAAATGAAGAAATTATAAAAATTCTTCCACAAATTAAAGATATTTCTACTAGAAATAAAATTAATTTTTTTTAGAAAAAAGAGAATTGTGCAAATATAAGCAATAATTTTCCTATATACTCTTTAAAAGAAGAATATAAGAAAGTTGTTAAAAAACAAAATTCACTAGTAATGATCCTAAAGATGAAATTAATCACTTAAAAAATAAAATTAAGATAAACAAGAATGATTAAAAAAATTTAATGAAAGAATGATTGATATTGAAACAAAATAATATTAACAAGAAAAAAACAAATGAAGAAGATGTTCCTTTAGAATAATTTCTTCAATCAATTAAGAAAACTATTATGCATAAGCGGTATGCCGCTATTAAATTAATTATCAATAACGAATACATTTTATTCAACTTAACAACACTTATTTATAATGGTGTTGATATAAATTATATTGAAGGACATGTTCCTTTGAAATTTTTAGAAAAATAGATCAACAGTTAACCTCTGCTAATGGTGACTGAATGCAGATTAAATATAAACTTTCAAATGCAACATCTGTTAATCACATGTTCGTATTATTATTCTATTTTATGTGTTAAAATCTTATCCAATATATTATATTGGGCACTTTTTTGTGGCAAATAATGTCGATTCAAAAAATTAATCAGAATGGATTTTTAATAAAAATATTACATTTCTTTTACCATTGATCCATAAGAAGTGATTATTAATGAAATAAATTATATTAAAAATAAATCTTTACATATTAATTATTTAAAAGAAATTTTTGAAAAAATGTAAAAACTCAACTTAGTTATCAAAATAATCAGTTGAAAGTATCTAAACTATTAGAAAATTTCCAACAAAATTTTGCTGAGAAAATTTCATTGCTTTTTAGAATAGAAAAATTTATAGTGTTGCCCTGCCATATATTAAAGGGTTTAATGAGATGGATAAACCAATGAAAGTAAGACATTGTCAAATGAATGATTCTTATCATGCATTATACAAGACACAAATATGTGATCTATTTTCAAAAGGGTTAATAAGAAACTCTTATTCACCATAGTCATGTACTGCATTTTATGTCATGAATGCAAGAGAAAAAGAAAGAGGAAAAGCTAGGCATGTAATCAATAATAAGATGCTAAATAAAGTCCTCAAATGGATTAGATATCCTATCCCTAATAAAAGTAACTTGCTTAATAGATTATATAAAGGTCGTATCTTCTCCAAGTTTAATTTAAAATCTGGCTACTGACAGATTCAAATCAAAGAAGAAGACAATTATAAGGTAGCATTTATGATACTAATTGGGCATTTTGAATGGAATATTATGTCATTTGGTAAAAAAAATGCCCCCTCTAAATTTCAACATATTATAAATTATATATTCAAATATCACTTTGAATACAACACTATTTATATAGATGGCATCCTAGTGTTTTCCAAAACTCTTTAAAAACACTTTAAGCATTTAAAAAATTTTAAATGGATAATTCAACAAAACTGGAATCATTTCCACCCCAACAATTAAATATTTTAGAATAAAATAAGATTTTTGAGACATAATATATCTAATATTTATATTATTCCTATAAATAGAAGCATTGAATTCACTGATAAATTTTAGAATCAAATTCTTGATTAAAATCAGCTACAACGATTTCTTGGAGCCTTAAACTATGTAGTGGATTTCTATAAAAATTTAGCAGTTGATGTTGTCCCCTTATTTGAGATATTAAAAAAATCCTCCTTCGTGTATCCATACTATTGCAGTCCAAAAAATTAAACAAAGAGTTAAAAATCTTCCATATTTAACTCTTGTTAATCCTGATTTATTTAAAATAGTCGAAATTGATGGCTCTAACTTAGGTTATGGTGACATCTTAAAATAAATTAATTCCTCCAAAAAAGAACAACTAATTCGTTTTACTTTTGGTAAGTGGAATTATACATAAAAAAATATTTCATTATTTAAAAAGAAATGTTATATGTTGTTAAATGTATTTAAAAATTTCAATATTATCTTTTTAAATAAAAAAAATATTTCGTATTAATTGTTCTTCTATTAAATTTATTATACAAAAAGATGTAAGAAATTTTAGCTTCAGAACAAATTTTTGTCATTTAGAAATCACAACTATCTATTTTTGACTTTGATATTAAATATAATAAAGGTATTCTAATTCTTTGCAAGATTTTTTAACACAGGAATTCTTGTAAGGATCCTAATGGGTGGATCACCCTCCATCGGCATCAAAAGTCATTCTCAAATCCCCCATTAGAGATGGTGCTTCCTCTCACCGTGGAGAGGAAGTCATAGTATTAATTCAACTACTACTCGCAATCCAATTGACCCGCATGAATAACTTTACGAAAAAATGTCTGCTCCTGCTTCTAATATAGAAAAAGGAGTCATTCTCCACTAAAGCTATCCCTTTCCTTGAAGAAGTCGTAGCAGCTGAGCCAGTTTATGTTACTAAATCGACTAAAGAAAACATCACTGACATCAAATTGAAGGTTATCATATAAATGATTTGAAAGCCTTATTTGAAAGATATATTAGAAATAACTCATTTCCTTATAAATCTTTCACCACTGAAACATATGAAAAATTTTAATTCAACTAAAATGTGCCACTTTTAGTATATCAAAGACGACGCATCACATTTGATTTTGTACAGTAAATGCATTGTACAAAAAACTATTTATCATAAAGATTGAGATCTAACTCTATTTCAAAAATAAAGACTTATTTACTTAATTGAAAATTTACAGTAAATTACTGGACTTATGTACAAGCAATAACGAAAGTTTTGTTCCTTGTAGATAATTTACGAAGAGTTTCATTATAGCTAAAAAAATGTTAGCGGAGAACTATCAGCTTGGTTCCACATATGGAGAAAAATTTTGGGTTGAATCTTGACAATCTCCCGAAACTATTAAAAGATTGTTACATTGAATGAGTTGAGACTTCTCCTAAAATAAGAAGTATTAGTCCGAGAAAATTATTACAAGAACATAACTAAATTTAATTCTTTAAAGATTACCAAATATTTTGGGTGGACTTGACTTAATATTGGTGAGAAAATTCATAAAATTAAGTTAATAGTTCAAATATATAAGACTATTTGATCCACATCTACAACAACTGCTATTGAAAATTATCAATTAAAGAAATTTATAAAGTTATTTGCAAAAAATACCAGCATAAAAGTGAAAAATGGATCCAAATGCGTATTATGAAAATATTCCATGAAAATTTCAAGAACTGTTCAAAGCTCCAATATTTTTTTCTTAAAAATGATAAATAAGGTATCCCATTTGACAGATATCGGTGGTTGACAATGACGACCAAGACAACCGTAAAGAAAAAATATGCTAACTGAGAAAGTGACGGCCATAATTGGATAATTTTTTATAAAGTGACATTATAAAATTTATTCTTATTATTAAGATCCTTTCTTAGCCAGTATGAAATCTTTTCTTTTTAAAAGTAAAGACACATTATTAAACTCTTTCTCACACTAAAAAAAATCTAATTAACGATATTGTATTTCGTTTGAAGTACGGAGTCTGAATCCTCTACTATATAAATGACTAATTTGTAATATTTTGTTGTACTCAATTTAAGTTTCAGTCTTTTGTGTGCTCCTCCATCTCCTTTATCGAGTCTGTAAAAAGCTTCCGCCATGTAAGCATTTAAGTTTAATAAATTGTTAGTTTTTCTTTTATATATATCTACTTTTATTGACCTGGAATTATCTGATATCAGAACTATTTTTTGAAAGTTTATATTTAATATGCATTCGACCATCACTAGCAGATGTTAACCATTAAGCTATTTATTCAAAGTATTTAGAAGGAATAAGTCTTTCTTGAATACAATTTATATCATCATCACTATCAATAATTGTTGTCAGTCAGATATGTTTTCTTTATTAATATTAATTTAATAGAGATATACCATTTATGCATGGTAGCTTTCTGAATTGATTGAAGAAATTGTTCTGAAGGAACATCTTCTTCATTTGCTTTTTTTTGTTGATATTGATTTGTTTCAATATCAATCATTCTTTCATTAATTTTTTCATGATCATTATTATTGATCTTAATTTCATTTTTTAACTGATTAATTTCAGCTTTAAGATCACTAATAGTGACTTTTTTTTATTTTTCAGCAACTTTTTTATATAATTCCTTTAAAGAGTATATAAAAAAATTATTACTTATACCTATACTATTCTCTTTTTTCTAATTATCAGTTAAGAAAATATCTCATTAACTCTCAAGTATACCTGTGAATTGAATGACAATCATCCTAGCTGTTAGTGGAGAGGCATATTGCTTGGTTTTTATCATGGTAGTGTAGACTATTATTTGGTAAATTTCTTTAAGGATTTGATGATCAATAAAGTTATCTATGTTCCAAGCACGTAAACCAATGATATCATATGTCCTTGATGTCTGTTAAATGTTTCAACAAAGTTAATATTCATGGGACGAAAACATACATAATAATATTTTTCAAGAGATTTTTTTGGATAATTAATTATATTAATTTCCAAATAATCATTAATATCAAGGTTTTGAAAAACTTCAACTAAGTCATTAACCTGATCGTCGGAGAGTTCATTTTCAATGAATGAATTTTCTTTCATAGTTGTTAGAGATCACTCTTTCCATTTAGAAAAAAAGTTTTCTATATCTTTAGTACTTGGTTCTATATTGAGATCAAGTTTAGGAGGTTGAATGTTAGGATGCTCTATTATAGGAAGAGACCATGATACCGGAACTAATCAAACTCACGATAATGGAAGAAAATTTACTAAGTAAATGAAAACACAACTCAATATTTAAAATAAAAAGTGCTACAAACACTAATCCCCAACTACGGCCGGAAGAGAAGATATGGTGGCAACGGTGGTGGCGACGAAGGTGATTAGGAGTATTAGTGGTAGGTCGGGGATGTGGTTGAAAGATGGGATCTAAGGTGGTCAGTGGATAGGAGAAGGGGAAATAGTAAGGTTGTTCAACAGGCAGGTAAGGGAAAGGGATTGCAATAGTAAGTAGGCGGCTGTGGGGGAGGACAGGTGGCTAGCCCAACAGGAAGGCCGAAGCAGTTCAGCAGAGGGGCGGCTCAGGGAACGGGGCCGACGGCTGGATCGAAAGGTTAGCAGGCAACTCATTGGGTTAGCGGCAGGAACAATGGCAAAGGCGCGGCTAGTTAGCGGTAAGAGTAGGTGAGGAAGATGGTAGGGAGGAAATTAGAGATGATACAACACCACGTCGGAGTAGGATATAGTCAGAGCACCACCTGTCGTCGGATATGACCAAGGGAAAACAAAGAATTCTATAGAAATCTAAAATGAAACTCAGAAAACATCACCCTAATTCAATAAACAACCACATATATAATAGCTAATAGATAAAATAGGAAAGGGAGGTCGCTACCTTGGGCGGCAACCAGGAAAGAAGGGGAGAAGGGGCGGCAAACAGACGCTTGCATAGGGGATACGCGGTATCACTCGCTTCTAAGAAGACTGGTTTGCTAGTAGAGGGCTAGACCAGTATCCATGCTAGTAGATTTAGCATCCATCTGGTTCAGTCGGCCCCAAATCGAAGAGTGCAGCATCCCAGGTACCGCGTTTCCTGTGTACTGCCTTCCTTGCACGCGTCCTGCCTCCTAGCCCCTCGTCAGTAAATTTTTCCTTTTCAAATGTTATTCTTTTTCAGTAACTAGCCTTTTAGGCTCCTCTAATTTTTTCAAATTTATCTAATTTATTTTCAATCTGAAATAAAAGTTCAACAATTATTTGTAAAGTACTGCTAGTAAAATTTAATTATTTTACTATAGTAATAAATTATTTTGTTGTTTGTGTATTAATTTTATTGGTTGTGTATTAGTATTGGTTCTTTTGAGGGCTATGAGCTCAAGGATTTTAGATTATCATTACTAATCATAGTGAGTTGTGTTCGAGGACTAGCCTTCAAGGGAGGATATGGTGACTCAATTACCTCTCATAGTTTATTTTGTCATTTTTTACTAATCATAGTGAGTTGAGCTCGATTAGTTTAATGCTAAGTATACCAAAGGATGAATGGAATCATAACATCCCCTTGTTTACTTTTTATAAGTATGTCATTGAAAAATACTTCACATATTTCAAAACCAAATGCTTCAGTGATATTCTTTCGATACCACTGCCTAAAGTCTTCATAGTGATGATGATATTCTCAAATGAGAATAGACCTCACGTTACTCCCTGAGGCATAATTCATTAAAAATAAAAAATCATTTAGAGAGAGCGGGAACGGGAGAACGATTTTCTTTTACTAGATGAAAATTTTGATTTCTATTCATCTGAAGAGCTTCTACTAATGCTTCTTCATGGGGTGAAGACGAGCCAACATATAGTTAATTTAGGAATAGTTATCGATCTTCTAGAGTTAAATCTAACTTCAACATCTCCATCAGATATTTGGACTATCCAATCGATGTTTTGATTTATAATTGGCTTTGGAGTCAAGACTAATTAAATAGTCAATGACTCTGGGAAGATTAGCTCGTTCTATCTAATAGTTCTATTAGTGGTAACATGAGAGGCCAAGAGGTTGGTTTTAATTAAAGTGGCTCTTTCAATTGGTTGAATTGCCTTTTAACATTAGGGTTTAAATTATTTAGGATTCAAAAATGAATTCTAAATACCAAAACTATGGTTTCTGATCCTCTGAGGAAATCATAACCATGTAACTGTGGTTGAAATTTGGCGTCCGTCAAAGAGATTAGCGTCCGTCAAAGATGCACATTAGGAAAGGTGCTGAAATAGATTGACCCGTGGCATGGACTAGTTTCAATGACACCAATGAGAGATTGAGCCCAATTAAGGCATCTATTAAATCTCAAGCAAGCAAGTAGTGATATATTTAAACATTTTAAGGTGAGTGGTTGGAATGCAATTTGAATGAAACTGATATGAATATATTTAAAATCTCCTATGGAAGTCTTCTTCTGTTAATAGATAGATTGTTTGTCAGCTTGATATATTGTGATCGACTATTCTATAGTCTTAATAGAGGTTTTTTCATTGGAATCAGAAGTTACTATTATGTAGATAAGATATTATCTACTTTAGGAATGAACCATATATTTACATTTTCCTCATTAAGAGGGTATTCTGCCTTTTCGACATTCATCAATAATGGACTATGCCTCATGAAGAAGGTTCTAGTCATAATAGAAGAATTCGTGTTAAAATTCAAGACAAAGCCATGCAGAGAGCAATAGAGGTCTCTAAGGGACAAGTTATTATAATTATATTCTGCAACACAACGAAGTAATACTATAATGTATACAACAAAATTCAAGCAATTTTGTATTGAACAATACTTGTCATTATTATACCAGAAAAGTGGGGCTTAATTCATTCTCATTCGAGCCAGTAGTCATGTGTTCTCGGGTTTCCAGCTAATATACCATTAAAATAGAAAAATCATTCAAATGGGACTTATCCCCAAGATTACTAAGTTTAATCAAGATCATATAGGATTTACTATCCTTCAGACACATAAGCGGGTCTTACACCTAAATGCGACCAAAAATTCAAGAACTTTGGAAAAGGAGAAACACATGCATATAAGATAACATGACTACCCGAAGCATTCCTCCATAATAACATTACTATTGTCATAACATTATTATTTCAGAATTTGTGCATAATATTATTATAAACACTGATTTATTAAAGCACACTTAGGCCTTTTAGCCTGACACTACTCTAATACCAGATAAGTTCGGATAAATAAAAGCAGGAATAAAAAAAAAAAAAAAAAACTAAAAATTTATTAAACTTAAATAATTACACGGCTGAAACTTTTTACAAACTCAATGAAGGAGATAGAAGAGTACACAGAAGACTGAAATTAAAACTAAGTACACCAAAGCATTACAAATTAGTCCTTTATATAGTCGAGAACTCACACTCCGGGCTTCAAACAAAATAAAATATCATTAATTAGATTTTTTTTAGTGCCAGAAAAAATCTATTAATGTGACTTTACTTTTTAAATAAAAGATTTCGTTTTGGCTAAAAAAAATCTTAATTATGAGGACGACTTTTGTAAAATAACTTTATAAAATCTTATTCAATTATAACAGTCACTTTCTCAATTAGTTTGCTTGTCCCTTGCGGTTGTCAAGATCAGCATTGTCGGTCACAGATTCTCTGTCAAGTGCTATGCCTTCTTCGTCACTTTCAAAAAAAAAATATCAGAGTTATAAACAATTCTTGATATTATTCCTGGTAAATTTCCATATTACACCTTTAGATCCATTTTTCACTTTTATACAGGTATTTTTTATAAATATCTTCATGAATTTTATTAATTGATAATCCAACATTAGTAGGTGTTGTTGATGTGGATTGAGTAGCCTTATATGTTGAATAATTGGCTTAATTTGATGTCTTTCTCATTAACATTAAGTCTAGTCTACCATTTGAGCAAAAATTATCTTCAAAGATAGAGATGATTGAATGTATATTTTTCCAGTATTGTCGTCCAAGCCCAATCCTAAGGAATTTGATAATCTGTAAGGAAATAAACTACACTATGTTCCTATAATAGTTTTTCTGAATTAATAATTCTCATTTTAGGAGAAGTCTCAACCCATTTAGTGTAATAATTTTTAATGATTTGAGAAAAATATCAAGATTCACGAAATATCTCCACCATCTATAGAATCAAGCCAGTAGATCTCCGCAAACAACTTTTTAAGTTATAATGATGAACCAAGAGTATTTTTATAAATAGTTTACAAGAAACAGAACTTTCATCATTATTTGTACATAAGTCAAATAGTTAACTACAACTTTATGTCGTGAATTTGCAGTAAAGTAGATAAATATTTCTTGAAATAGAGTTAAGCCCTAATCCTTATGATGAAATTTTTTTTTATATATAATACATTTATCATATAAAATCGAATGTGTCGCATTGTCTTTGATATGTTCAAATGTAACATATTTTAGCTGAATTAAATTTTTTTATTGAGTTTCTCCCATGAAAGATTCATAGAGAAATGTTATTTCCCAAATATCTTTCAAATAAGGAATTTTGATTTTCTATGTTATAATCCTCAAGATTAATGTCAATAATATTTTGTTTAATCGGTTTAATAACATAAAACGGTTCAAATGCTATAACTTCTTAAAGGAAATGAGCTTTAGTGAAGGATGACACTCCTTTTTTTTGTATTAGAAGCAGGAGTTTTTCCATAACGATATTTGTGCATGTCAATTGGACCACGAGCAGTGCTTGAATTAGTAATATAATTTCCCCTCTCCCAGCGAGAGGAAGCGCCGCCTCTAATGTGGGGATTAGAGGAAAACATTTGATATCGATGGGGTGTGATCCACCGCTGGGGATAGCGACATCTAACTCTCAAGTTGAGGCATCAATCACAACAAGAGACAGTAATAATTCACTTGATGATTTGGTTAACTTGTATGATTTCTTAAATTCAACTAAGTTTCTACTTGTACAAAAGACCGATCTTAGAAGAAGCTTGTGTTAAATGTCTTGAATTAAAGTTTGATATCTAGAGTGGTGAAAAATGTCTGTCATGAAATACAAAACTCTTTCAAAGATGATAAAGACATTTGTACCGTTCTTATCACAACAGGTGCCTTTGAGTCAACATTTGGTATAGAAGGTCATGTGTTTAATGATTATAAGAGCTCAATTTCACCAAAAATATTGGATGTCTTAGCGTGCAGTAATAATTGGATTAGAGCATCATACAAATCATTGAAAGACCCTTCGATAAAATTTAGATTGTCAAACATTTTTATTACATATTGTATTTATCTTTTCTTAAATTTATATAAATATGTAGTCACCTTTTGTAACTTTAGTTTCAAATTCTTGTGGAATAAAACTTAGTAGTTTGTGTTCCAGAAGGCTGGAGCGTGGAATCTCAAATTTGATAAAGTTATTCAAACGAAGTGATGAAGAGTATTTGATTAATCACGACAATAATTCTCTTTATTTTAGTTTCACATTCTCTATGTTAGCAACTCTATGAATCTATAGGCTATGATTCTAAGAACATTTAATGTGCTGTAATATGAGTATCTCTATTACTGACTTGCTATGTTGAATGGATTGTGAACTTAATTTTATGGCTTGCGGTCATTGTGGATGTGACCATGTGGGTGTGTAGTGTTAAGACTTCGGAGTTGCCGAGTTGGAACTAAATGTGCTGATCTTAATTATGTTTTTGTTGCACATATGGTTTGTGTCGCATTCACTTTGGATACACTACACTTGCTTCTTTAATTTTATGGAAATGTTGGTACATTTGCATAAAATAAGAATGCAAACTACGCTTGTTTCTTTTATTTAGCATGAACAACAACACTATTTCGATATTGAGTATTAGGATCTTTTTTTTTTTGCTCTCTTGTTCACATATTGTTGCCTTGCTGATAGTGAATGGGTGATTATACTTATTTCTCGTTTGGTGATATGGTAAGATGTTTTGTGCATTCAATTTTATTTTTAGTGAAACAAATATGTAAGCTAGCCGCAGTGACTCAACTAGTTATCTAGAATCTTCGTTTATAAGAGTATTGTGAGGATAAACAAATGTTTTATATTTTATGCTTTTCAGTTTTATGTTTTCTACTGTTTCTGATTTTCTATTATCTAGTTGGGTGGTTGGGCATTCGCCCTTACCTTTGGTGTTAGTAGGTTGTAGCTGGTAGTGTTAGCTTGAATTTTGAAGGCCAAAACTTTAGAGTTAGAAGTTGGCACAATGCATTTAGGTTGGTTCTGTTTGTTTTCCTGTATGATTTTTTTTTTATTTTTTTTATTTTTTAGACCTTCTGAAAATATGTCAATTTATCAGTAAGACAATAATATATGTTTAATTCATACTTTCAAACCACGTCATCTTGTCAGATAAGTTTGGATGAAGTTGGCTGCATCAGCCTTGGAAATTCCTGACCTCAGATTTTAGGAATTTTTAGTTGCTTGGTCGTTTATATAAATTAGAGCCTTGTAAAAGATTTCTTGGGGGTTGTGTACTTGTGTTGTGTCATTGTAAGGCTAAGTAATTATGTCATTCTGAGGCTATGTAGATTTTTTTTGTTTTTTTCCTTCTTTTTTGTTTTTTGTTGTTTGTTATCTGTTTTAAATTTTATCTAGGGTTCTTTGGTTGATAGTGTTGGCTAATTGATTTTTTTATTTTCATGACCCTTGGATATTTAGTTTTCTCTGAGGTTTGTTAGCTAGTTAGTTTTTTTTTTTTCTAAATAATGATTCTTGATTGGTTAGTTTTCTGTGGAGTTTTCTAGTAGATAGTTTGGCTGATTGATTTTTTTTTTAGCTGGCCGGATTTCTCTAGGACTTTCTGGCTAATAGAGTTGGCTGGTTGATTTTTTTTTTGTCTTGGTTGAATAGTTTTCTCTGGTGTTCTCTAGTTGTGTCGCATAATGTTGGTTGATTGGTTTTTTCTGGTTTGTGATTCTTGGCCGGTTGGTTTTATCTGATTTTTTATTCTTGTCTGTTGGTAACTATTCCTTTATTTTACTTCTCTGAGGTTCATTCTGATGAAAATTCTTTATTCAATAGAATTTTATGGAGATTAGATTCATATTTTCAATATATGAAGGATTAATATAGTTGGCTCAAATACTTTTTTTGATAATACGGATACTACTAGTTAGACCTTACCAATTGTGTTCGAGTTTGAGAGCAGTGATGATAGCTAACAAAGAAGAGATAGTTCAATCAATTGTTAATAATAGTTCAATTTATTTGATGGCCAAGTGGTTCATTGTTTTCAATTAGAGTTTTGTTATTAAATGTGTTTTCAGAATTTCTAATGGATAATTCTCTCAGTTTAAATATCTACTTCTTGGGCTTGAACTTCTTATAAACTGAATTTGAAAATGACTTGAACGAGGCTATCCTTTGTAAAGATGGGTGTTTTATCTGAGCTCACTTTTTCGTTTTTATTTTCCTTTTATTTCTTCCCTCATTTTTAGGAGCATTGCATTTGTCTAGTTTTAGTGAATGAAAGAATTCTTTAATTTTAGTTATTCCTGCACAAATATGGGTATGTTGTATGCTCAAGTCTAGAATCCAGATATATTCATTCTTTTTATTTTTCTTGTTAATATTCAAAATTTTTAAAACTTTTTCTTTTCCTTTAAAGTTCTACTTTTATTGAAAGAATTTACTTTTGAAGACGTAAGACATTAGTCAAGATTTCAACATTTTATGTTATATGTAATTTAATTTTTGTATTTTAGAGTAATTTATTGTAATATTTTAATTACTGATTCACACAAATATAATATGTCTGGCCTTGTAATTTTGTAATTTATAAAACCTTAGTCTCTTGCAAAAAAAAAAATTGTTTTTTTTCTATTTTGGGTCTGAGATCAAAATTTACTTTGTCATTTATATGTAATTTAACTTTTGTATTTTATAGCTATAAATTGTAAATTTATAATTTGTTTGATTTCGAGTCGGCTCAATCTCTTCTTTGAGCTAGATCGAGTAGTGATTTGAGAAAGATCGAGCATGAGTTTGAGCCGAATCGATCATGTATCCGAGCCAGAGCGAATGTGTTTGAGTCGGATCAAACGTGTTCGAGCTGGATCAATCAGGCTCACGAGCCAAAATATGACACTTGAGTCGGCACATTTATAATTTGAGCATTCCGATAATCGATCGATTTCGATCCAAGCCGCATCAAAAATCAAACTTATTGATCCAGTGTTCAAGTTCGATCCATAATATTTAATTTCGATCCGATTTTGAGCCTCCCCTATATCGGCTCGTTGACAGCCTAATCATGAGAAATATAAATAATCCCTCCTTCAATTCATTTGGGTAGATTTTACAAAACTTTGAGGTTGCTTAAATCCTCCAAGAAAACATAGAAACAGTTGCTGCTCCTGCTTGCTCACAAGTAAGACTTGCTCCATAATCTTTATTTGTGTCATACCTTCATCCACAAGATAAACATAATAACATTTGTGTCATAGCCATCACTCACAACACATGGGTTGCATCCATTTCCTGCATTACAGCCATCTCCTATAAGACTCCCGCCAGACCTATTTCTAAATCGCTTTCCATAAGAATTACATCGTAGTCGGTACATAGGAATTGGGTGATACGTATGTGAATGCCCCTTTTATTTTTAACTTTGAGATAATTTAATAACAACCTCGCACACACGACACATATTTCGGCCTCGAACAAAAGAACTCTAATTGAGGGTTAGTAGTTGGGCATCGCAAAGTGAAATCGAACAAAACGAGAAATAAACTAAAAGGGAAACAAGGGAGGAGAGCATACGATGGGGAAATCAAGGGGCGAACGGCGGGTTATCTTCTCCTCTTCTGGTGCCATGCATATCACTGAGCCGAATCTCGAGTTCCTTGGGCAGAGTGGATGCACTCCGGCATGGCCAGAACTCCTCTGATGACCTGAAACTCCGGTGATCGCCGGGCACGGATGAAAAGCGAATCCCACCGCGAGGGATCCCGGCAAAGCCGCGCAAGTGTTCATGATTGCCAACGAAGAGAAATAGGGACTCACGGGAAGAGCACTATCACCCGTTCCTCTGTGTCCGGCAGGGCGATGAGGCGTGTGGCTCCGGTCAAGTGGAGATCCCGAACGAGGGGCCGAGGATTATAAGCGAATTATAATATAAAGAGCTGTAATCGAAGCGAAGTTTAAATACAAAAATTTACGTTATATTATTTGTTTCAGCTATCCATCTAATTTTAAACATCGAAGTTTGTATATATATATATATATAAGCATGAGCGTTGCACCTCAGTTGGTTTTGTGTCCCTCCTTCTCTGCCATCATGCATGTGAGCCTAAGCCATTTCTTTTTTACCACCATTTTGTTGGTCGGTCGGGTCTGGGCTGACTAGATGACTGAGCAGTGAGTGGTTGAGGGAGTGAAGTGTGGGCCATGTAAATCATATGGGCTAGCAAGTCACTGGCAGACCATGCTCGAGTCTTAAGGGAGCTGGGACCCTTTTTAACAGGCTTGACCACATCTAATTTGGGTGCAGCCACACCAGCCTAATTGAGCACTCGCGACTTCAATAAGTGTGGCCACGCTAGCCCTAGCCATGACCATACCAGCCAGACAGATTGTCCAACTTAATTACACCGGGGCGTGGGTGTGACCATGTCAGAACATCAAGCATACCCCGTGCATAATTCTCCCTAACCAGAATTACGACACCCCGCTTCTTATGGCACCACTTTGGAATCCTGCNACTCTGACGACCTGCAACTCCGGTGATCGCCGGGCACGGATGAAAAGCGAATCCCACCGCGAGGGATCCCGGTAAAGCCGCGCAGGTGTTCATGATTGCCAACGAAGAGAGAGGGACTCACGGGAAGAGCACTGTCACCCGTTCCTCTGTGTCCGGCGAAAAATTATTATCGGACACCTTTTTTATTTTTATTTTAAAAAAACGGACCAGGACCGGACAGCATGCGGTGTCCCTATGCAATAATTTCTTGGGGCGATGAGGCGTGTGGCTCCGGTCAAGTGGAGATCCCGAATGAGGGGTCGAGGATTATAAGCGAATTATACTATAAAGTAATCGAATTTTTGTATTTAAACTTATATTTAAATCGAGGAATCCTGTAGATGTGGCACACTGTGCCACTTGCAATGGGTCACGCTCCTTACCTTCTGAGCCCATCAAGTGCACTATTTGTTCACCAGCATACTTCATTTGTGTCACTTAGAATAGGTCATGCTTCATAGACTGTCAACCTATCTAGTGCATTTTGCTTCCTTCCTCATGCCACCTAATATAGGTCATGCCTTATAGACACTGAACCTATCTAGTGCATGTTGTTAGTACATCTTTGCTTTTTACATTATGTCACTTGGCACGGGTCATGCTTCCAAGCCTCTGAACCCACCTAGTGTATGATGTGTTTGCACTTGGGTATATGAATCTCAATTTGCTAGGGTCACACTCCTTAGCCTTTGAATTCATTTGGTTCACAAGTCATATTATCTTTCCTCCATGGCAACGCCCTGCATCACCATGAGCACACTCTTTTGTATAGAGCATGTGTTTTTATGTGTTTGTAATCTAGCATTTGCATCTTTGCACTAAAGGCATATTTGTCACTAGTATATGCCAACATATACCTGTGATGAATATTTTCTATGTGGTTATTGTTTCTATGCTGATAGAGACAATGCAACGGATCACTTTGCATTTGTATGTGCATTTCCTGATCATCTCAATGACAAATTGTACTCATTAGTTGAGTGACCCGTCATTTGTCACATTGCATTAACAAGCACTGCTAGTGAGAAGTTTTTAGCGACACGCGTGATTTATCTGCACCTTGCACACACTTGATGATGTAACTAGAACACCATGCAGTAGATGATTTGTTAGGCTAGGATTGAGGTTCTTAGGTAGTTTTTCTGATGTGCTGGCTATTGTTCGCAATTATTTTTTGTCCTATCAAGGCATCCATTTCTTGCTACCTTTATGTGTTTACTAGGGTGTAAAATGTGTGCACTAGTATATTAGGGGCATTTTTCGTGTAAGGAGCCATATACAACAGGGACAAGTATTAATAAGGTAAACTAATGCATTTTTCATAGGTGTCGGCTTAGCTCTCCTCCATCGAGCATAACCCACTACATTGCATGACAATAACATGTACTAACCCCATTGTTTTGCAGGTTAACTCTTTCTTTGTAGACTTTTATTATGCATTTTTTTAGAATCCCTAAGTTCGATTCCATATCAGAAATAAGGTACATGCATGATTTTCGAGACACTTGACAAGTGGAACCACGTGATGGGGATTAGGAGCTACAGACTCGTGTCCCGTACCTTAAATTTGATTTCGCTTTGATGTATAACATTAGAACCAATGGTGTACAAGTAGATGTTGGCTTCATTTTTGTTTTTTTTTTGATATGTTGTTGACCCAGCGACACCCAAACTTTATATTCTTTTGTATTTTTATTGTTTACCTCTCTACATCATGCTTGTCATTCACTTTTTTTTTATTAATGAACTGTTTAACAATCATGCAAAAATGTAATTTAGGTTCTCTAAGAAACTAAAATTATAAATTTTGCTGTAAAAGTTCATGAAAAGAATAACAATAATTAATATTTAGGTTTAAATCATCTCAATTTTTTTAAAATCTTCTTTTACTATCATGCATGGCCTTCGGGTCGGATTTAAAATAGTTTGCATTGCATTACTATCACTCAAGTCATACTAATAGGGCCTCCACATTATGACTTGTTAGCTCACTGCATCATATTTGTTTGTCCAAAGGATACGTCCCCATGCTTCTTCAACCCGTTTGGTCAAGCATAAGATTTATACTTAAGTTGTTGTCTAGCACGCTTAGAGTGTTAGAGGCTTCCCCGTCCTGAACTGGACTAAGTCCTTTATGAGAGTGTCTCAACTTTATTAGTCTTACCTCTCTTTTTTTCCACTCCAATAGCTTCCTCAACACTTTTACAGGTATATTTCTCACTTCTAGTTTCTACCTATAAAGGGTCATAGGATTTAGAGTTTCCCACTCTTGACCTTAGAGCTATTGAGGTTCTCTTTGACGATGTAATTCACAGATCGTTAACAAGCAGCCTCTAGTCAGGTTGGGTTGACTACCTTCATAACCAGATATACTTATAGTCCTAATAGCTTGGAGTGATGGTCTTGGTATCTTGGACTGACTATGTGGTATTCTGACCTAACTATCTTTACGCAATTAGGAATATTCTACCCTTCTTTTGCTACACCCACTTTGAGACATGTTCCTTATTTGACATTTCATCGATGTTATCTAGTAGACCCTGATTGTTGATAGGTTGTCGCCCATCCAAGATACAATGATTCACCTTGTACCCTTATGGCCTGATTAGGCATAAAAGCATAATGCAGACCCCCTACAAAATTATCTGATTATTTTGTAAGTCTCGTTCGTCGATGAGCCTTTACTCATTTAGGACTGTGAGAGAGCCACTCTCTGTCATGTGTCTTGTCAATACCTTTGAAGGTATCTAGATTCTCCTATGAGATAACCATCCTTTGTTACAACCTCTCACTACTTGAATGTAAGCAAAACTTCTTTAATTGAGAGTATTCTTAGGCTTCCCCCGAGATGTAATTAACCTAGCAAGATATGTTCCTTTGGGAGTGCTCTTGAATCCAGACCAAACACACAAATTTGGTTCTCTGGTTGGGTATCTTATGTAGGTACGCTTTCATGGATATTTCATTCAAGGTGACTTAATCTGATCATATTTAGACATACAGTCTTTACCTATCGCACGAGGTGTACCTCTCATAAGCTCTTCTTGTTATTTCTTTAATTTGTCTGCATAGTCTCTATCTTATATACCTCTTTCCCAATACCTCCTCTTCTCAAAATTTTTTCAACGATTCAAATAAGAGAGTTCTTTGGAAAGGGAATCCTAAGACAATGATTAGATAGGCTAGCAACTTCGACTTTACAAAAAGAACCTAAACAATTATTATGTTGGTTGGGCGATCATAAGGGTAGAACTATATAGGGTCCAGAGGATATTTACCTCTCCTCAAATTCAGATATTTTATATGAGAGGGAAATTTAACTTTTTGCCCCTACTGAATTATCAATTGTGCCCCCGTTGAAATATATTTTTCCCTTCATTGCCCTAGCCCCTCCTGGGTAGTTGCCCCCCTTAAAAAAGTGGTTGGTTTCATCTTTGGGAGAGCATATAAAATCTTTCTACAAATTTGCACTAAAATTTATTCAAAAGATGTATATACCTCATCATATTAAAAAAACAACAACTACAAACATCTTGAACTATCATGCACTTGAATAAGGATCTTCTAACAGAAGATGTAAGAAGTATATACTTGCTAATATTTTCTTTGATCATGAACACCCCTTGTATCAAGGAATTGAACCTACAAAATATGTTAGTTTTAGTGCAATATAGTTTGAAAAAAAAAATTATTTTAACTGCTTATGTGCCCCCCTTAAAGTCAATGAAAATGCATGAATACTGTAGGGCAATGTGGATGGGATGATGGTAGAGGGTTGAAGCTGGGCTCTTCATAACTATGTGGGGAAGAAAAGATGGGTCAATGTGTGTTTAGGGCTAGTATGACGAGTGAGGATAAAAGAGAGTGGTATGTTAAAGATTTGGCAATGTGTATGAGGAGGGGCAACAAATAATGCACCTTATAGTGTGATCTAAATCATGATGGTGGAGATGGTGGTAGTGGTGCATGTCAACCATGAGGCATGGTAGTAAGTTTTTGCTTTCTAATAAAGATTGAAGAGAGAGGGGATAATGATTACCTTTTAAAGGCATTAATAATAAAATTAAATAACTGCTTAGTTTAAATAAAAATTATAATTGATATATAATAAATTAAATTAAACAATAAATAAAAATCATATATAGAATAACATTTACAATTCATGACATACATATCAATCAATTCATCATCGAAGTTAGTCTTAGTTGTATCTAAGTTGTCTTTCTCATCATTCATGTACTCTTTCTCAAAAGTATTATGCTTTTGATAATGACCTTAACATCTTTTAAACTGCCTAATGGCTCTACAACATCAAATGGAAATTGAAACTCTATAATTTTATCTTCTTAATGAGCAATATCACTTAGATTTCTAATGTTAACTACAACACTTGATTTTTTAAAATTAATATGCCAATCCAATCTATGCCTTAATTTGTGATTTAACTTCACATAATATACTTTGCATTCCTTTCATGATTAAATAAAAAGATCAAACTTAACATATATTAGATTTTTTCTTATCTCAATGATTCCATATAACTTATTCACCATTTTGTGGTGAGTTAGAATAAGATAAAATTAGTCACATTTAACCTAGACAACAAAACATGATACTTTGGGATGATGTGGCCATAAGATGTTGTTTGGGTTCATCATCATTCCCCTCATCATCCATATTCAAATCACAATAATAAATTTCTACAATCTATAACTATATTATTAATACTATCCACAGAGTGATCAACACCCTAATAACTAAACTTAATTGAAAATGCCCTTATATTAACAAAATAGGTAATTAATTATAAAGGTTTTCTCTTATAGGAAACCTTGAATCCAAAATCTTAAAGTTATCACAATATGAGGGCAAAATCTTTGGGCAATGTATTATCTTCAATCTCATAAGCCTTTTAAGAATTTGACCCATAATACATATAAAACTTATTTTTTTTCTCTCTCTCTCTCTATTATCATTCTGAGGGAATTGGGGAGTGAGTTTTCAAACACCACATTATATATTAATTTCATATGCTATTTAATTTTACCTGTTTTGGTCTTCCATTGATTTACATAATAAGAGATTCAAATAATAAATGAATCATCTAGTTTGAATGTGAAGGTGTGGAGAGTTTTCATATGTCCTTTGAGATACTGGATTCATATAATTATGATGATTCATACTAGAGCTCATAGGAGTGTATGATGGGAATAATCAATATTCACATTGCTAAAGCCCAGGATGGTAGAGCATCCCTTTTGGTTGAAATAGAAAGTTAGAAATTATTCAGACTAGTTTAATTGATAAAAAAAACTTTTGTATTTGAAAATGTCATATTAGTTGATAGTTTACATCATAGTTTACTTATTATCAACTAAATATGAAGTGAGAGCTTTATTTATATATTATTTTGCATCACATTATCTCATTAAATTTAATTTTACTATTATGTTTATTAAAAATATGCATAATATTATTTATTACTAGATATTAATATAATTAAAGAAAATGATAAAACTTATTAAAAAGCTTTATTATTTTTTTATGATATAAAAAATGATGTCATACACTATGCACATTCTAAAAAAATTATATAGAAATGATTTNTATATATATATATATATATATATATATATATATATATATATATATATATATATATATATATATATATATATATATATATATATATATATATATATATATATATATTTGTCCCTCTTAGTAAACTTACTCTAAGTGATAAGAAATATAATTTCATGATTAAGACTGTTCTTGCATTACTAGGATTTTATTCTTGTTAGAAAAGTCAATACTTTTATTGACTTTCTTAGGTTTGTTAGTTGGGTAAAGAGTTAGAAATGTAATCTAATTATTTATTAAAGAATTTTTGTGCTTACTAATAGATTAAAGAATTTCTCAATTAATAGGGCCCTTAAGTAGAATTGGATTTTAGAAGTGAAGAATACAACCTTAATATAAATGGCTAAATCAATGCTTAATGTATATAAACTTTAAATTATTTTTAGATAATCATGGTTAATTCTCTCATTATTTAATAATTTGAGTGAACACAAAATCAACTTTATTACAAAAATCATTATATAAACTTTGGAGAATTAACACTTTTTCATCTCTTTTGATGCAAATATTTTGTCATGAATAATGGAAAAAGGATCCTAGAAAATTTTTATTATTAGTTTGATGAAGAAATTAGATGAGAGAAATTTTCTTGGATATTCTAGTTATAGTGAGGATTTTAAATATTTTAATAAAAAGGTGATGTGCATAGATGATTTTATGGCTTCTGATTAATTTATTTTTATAATCTATTAATTCTAATAGATTAGATTATAATATTAAAATAATTATAAATTAAACTTGAAAGAGCATTTAATTTTAGCACTTCATATTTGTCTATTGAATGGAAGTTTGTAACGAGCCATTCAAAAGATTCAATTATATGAGACCCATTTTGACAAATAAAATGAGTTTTCACCTTAAAAACAAGATTAATCATTATGGTTTCATTCAAGCTAGAATTATAAGATACAGAAACAAACTTGGAGGAAGTTATTTTTGGGTCATTATTATACAAGAAGAGTCAGGTCAATTCACTATAAATAATATTTGAAAATTGGCCCTTACATTTTTTAATTATAATTTTATTGAAATAAAATAATACTTTAAATATAAATTAAATAATTCATGAACCATGGTTAGCAATAACACCAGCCTTATAACATGGATTTAGTCATGTGTAATGGATTACTTTGGAGGAGTCTCGTTCCCCTACGGTTTGGTTGAAAGAAATATGATTGTTGCTTACATACTTTTCTAAGAATATTTGGCTCTATCAAATAGATCTAAGAGATATATGTTTCTATATAAGCTTATTGAATGGGATAATTTACACTGCAGTCCATTAGGCTGAAAATAGTAGTAATATTAAGCAATCACGTAATTTGAAATAAATCATTATAAATTGTGAGACTAACAATGAAGGCTTGGAATGATATGTTTTGTTGCATGCGGGTTTGGGAGAAAAAAAACGTTCATTGCACAAATTTGTTTCTTTGCCTTATTATATAAGTTTGCAAAGGCAAAGAATAAAACATTCATGATAGAAAAATGAATTCTTTTGCTTTGGCTTCATGTGAAGCTAAAGGAAGGTTTCATCTTTATTTTTCATGCTATTTTCATGCTAGAAACATAAATAACATTTTATTAAATTTTACTATGATTGGATATAAATCTACAAGAAATCATCTAAGAACCTAACCAAGTTTTGAAAAATTCACCAAAGTAAATTTATAGACTTTTAGTTTAACAAAACAGGAATAAATCTCTGTCTTATCCTACTTTAGGTTGTGTTGATATCAAGCTTGGTGTTTTCTTATTTTCTAAAATGTAAGCTATATTCTAAATGATTTGAGGGAACCATATTTAGATGCAATGAAGCATATATTAAGGTTTATATAGTAAGGACACTTGGATTAGGATTTTGGTAACTTAAATATATTCATTCTAGTAATCTCATCAAATTTCTTTGATATAATTTTTACAGCAAGCAAGTTTGATTGGCACACTATGAACTTTGACAATTCTTAAGCTCTTACCCTTGTCTTAATCAAATAAAAATAAAATCTCATTATCTTGCATTTATAGAGAATAAGTATGTTGCTGCCTGTACTTGTGTTTTACACATGCTACGATTATAGTAGATTGTATGACTTGAAAATAGAATATATTCTCACTATGTGAAATAATAACGGTATAAAGTGAAAAACATATTTTCATGCATAGGTTTATGCAATCAACGTGTTGTAAATTATATATATCTCTGTGTGTGTGTGTGTGTGTGTGTGTGTGGGCGTGTGTGTGTGTGTGTGTGGGCGTGTGTGTGTGTGTGTGGGCGCGCGCGCGCGCCGCGTTTCCAACTAAGTTAGCAAACCATCCATTTTGGCGGTGTATATCCCCTCTATACGAATCCCAGACCAGACATGTTGTCTGCTATATGAGGTGATACGAGTGATCGGCACATGTGATTAACCCAGACCAGACATGTTGCGAGTCGGGGGTGGTTAGTTGTTCAACCCATCAACCATCTTTATATGTATATATAATGTGTATGTGTGTTGTTGACCTCACTTTTGGTTGAGGTCTAGAAAACTTCTTTAGTAGCCTAGGTCTAGCCATAGGACTTTCCTATTGACTAGTCTTAGAAAACTAGAAAAGATACCCCACCATTAGAAATTCAAAGCTTTTCTCTTTACTCAACTTGAAGTTTCACATATTGATCTTAACCTCTAGCACTTAGTAGGTGAGATCATTATGAGAGAATTCAAGAGGAGTTCCTATAGGACTACTTGGCCTTAGGATTGACCTTGGGTGTTGGTTTGAAGTTAGGGTACACAATATCCTCACGATATTCTGATCCATAAGGGGCAAAATGAGGGTTTTATTGATCCACAGTTCATTTAGAATGGATATTTATCTAATTCTACTTGAAATACCAATCTTGGGTCGTTTGCCCCAGACACCTCCAAATTACCTAACTGCCCTTGGGACCCAAATTTGGCCAAAATTCCTAAATTTTTGCCAAAATACCCAAAATTAATCAAAACTTATTCTAAACCCTTTAAATACATCCAAATTTGCCAAAACTGAAAAAAATTTCTAAAAATGGCCAAATTACCAAAATGCCCCTCCATGACCCAAAAATCCAAAATTCCCAATAAATCCCAATAAATCCCAAATATTTTCAATGTCATTTCTTTCAATTACCATGTAACCCAATTTGGTCAATTTGACCATCTTTAACCAAAATACCCTTAAAATTGCCAAAATTACACAAATACCCTTGGCACCCCAAACTTTCCCAAAACCTCCAAAATCACTCCAAATGTTCCCAAAACCCATTTGGACCCTTCAATTGGATTCAATTTGATCAATTTGACCATTTTGACCAAAAC
>JXCR01112820.1:0-18806 GCA_002079205.1 Phalaenopsis hybrid cultivar | reverse complement strand
TGAGAGAGAGAGAGAGAGAGAGAGAGAGAGAGAGAGAGAGAGAGATTCTACTAATTTAATTCTACTATGTTATATGGTAACNATATATATATATATATATATATATATATATATATATATATATATATATATATATATATATATATAGTTTAGTTTTTTGTGAGTCAGCTTTTTAAGCTTTTCTTTATTAGTGCATTAAATGCATCAAACTGATCATTCTTAAACAGCTTTATCACTCTTCAGCTTTATTTTTTTTTATTTTTTTTTTCAAACAATTTTTTTTTTATTTCGCCAATTAAATTTGTATCAAATATTGAGGTTGTTTGTGAGTCTANCAGCTTTTTAAGCTTTTCTTTATTAGTGCATTAAATGCATCAAACTGATCATTCTTAAACAGCTTTATCACTTTTCAGCTTTATTTTTTTTTATTTTTTTTTTCAAACAATTTTTTTTTTTTATTTCACCAATTAAATTTGTATCAAATATTGAGGTTGTTTGTGAGTCTGCGAGCTGAGTCTTATTGAGCTCAAACCCAAGCTCAATTAATACACAAGCTCTAATTCGAGCTCACAGTTTGATAAGCTCAACTTACGAGCTCATTAATGAGTTGAGTTCGANCTACGAGCTGAGTCTTATTGAGCTCAAACCCAAGCTCAATTAATACACAAGCTCTAATTCGAGCTCACAGTTCGATAAACTCAACTTACGAGCTCATTAATGAGTCGAGTTCGAGCTGTGAGCTAGATCAGCTCATTTGCACCCCTACACTCAAATGCTTAATCTCTATGATAGGCAAACACTGTAAATTTGAGTCACTCTCATAAAAAAAAAATAAGTTTATCATCATCATTAACAACTCGATCATAAACATTAGTTGCGGTTATTTATTAATATATGGATAAACATACATTCAACTAATAAATAACACATAAAAAAGAATATTTTTTTCATAATTAAACATCTACAAAATATTAACATTCACATACTCAACATTAGAGAGCACATTTTCAACTAAATTTTGATGTTATCATCTTCTAAATTTGAGGAGGAATATAATGCACCAAAAGAATCATTTAAAAAGCCTAAAAAAAAAAAAGATTTTTCTCTCCATGCATTGATGTTCCAAATTCTTCATTGTCATCAAATATTAAGCCAAAAGCATCTCGAATACAATCCTATATCATGCTATAATAGACCAAAAAGTTCTTGAAGTCTTCCACCACCTTCAAGTATAAGGCCTTATCAAGATTTAAACATCAACGAGAAAACAGAGCATGAATATGACCGACGAGCTCATTTGCTCATTAACGCCTACAACATGTATACCTTAGCACATCCTTTGCGACGTGAAACATTGACAAATCATTCCACTCATTATCTCAATGATGGTAAAACCACCATGAGAATACTAGGAATGACCACCTTTTTAACAATAACCCTCGCCAATACTTGGCAAAGTTACTCCATTTTGTTAATTTCTTTTATATTAAAAGAGAAGAAAAATCATTCTTATAACCTTTTGAAGTGCCCTTGAATGTACTTCCATGGGCAGTGGTGCTCCATCTACTAGTCTTACTCAATCGTTTCAATTTAAGTGCATGAATCTCTCTACCAAAATAGAAGATTGGTCTATACTTTATCCTCCTGGCATATTGGCCAACGTCTAACTTCTAGTATTGAAAACTCTCTTTGTTGGAGATGTTAATGACTTAATAATAAGTCCCCTCCACTTCTAATAGAGACCTCAGTCATTATTCTAACACACAAAAGTATCCATTAAAGTAATATTTAGGAGGATTTTGCGTTGACATGTTGAGCCATTTTGGGCTACTTACATATTTTTTCATATATTGGATAAATATTGAGCTATTTTTGGGTGCTCACAAAATTTTTTCACATTTTGGATAAATATTTTGTATTTAGTGTGACCTCACATTTTTGGAAAAAAAAAAAAATGCTTGATGTCACTTTAAATTTCTACAAAATTTTGGATAAAGTGACATCGCATGCCATGATGATTTTAACTAATTTAGGGACCAAATGATAACTCAGCTTCTTGCATGTATGGCCGTGTCACAAATGGACCTATAATTGTGAAACCCTTTAAGTAGAATGAACCTGAACTCTTAGATATCGAGATGCTTTTTAGCGTAGTGGTTGGAGTTTTGACTTAAACTTCAAAATTAAGTGTGCTTGTATGGGAGCACTCCTAGGATGGATGAGCTCTTGGGCAGTTGCACAGGTGGGGAAAAACTGTTAAGCTATTAGCCCAAAGTGAATAATATTTTTAATGGGTGAGAGTTCGAACTGTTACAAATAATATCAGAACATTACACTAGTCTGTATAAAGGAGCTAAGTGTCATACAAAACAAAATGCTACGCCATGAGACTCACCTCTTGAACCCAAGATCGGACAAAGTGCTATATGATACGAGCCAATTCTTGAATCTGTAAGGGGCATCTCTATAATCTTATTTGTCTGGTTGATGATTATAAGTTTATAACATTTACGACGATGTCAGTTACTTAAGTGGGAGAAATTTCGAAACCTAATCGATAGAAGGAGCTTAAACTCTTAAACATCAAGGCATCATTTTGTGTAACGGTAGGAGTTTCAACAAAATCTCCTAATTTAAGCATGCTCGCATGGAAGGAGTCTTAGTGTGGGTGGCCTCCTGGGAAGTCACACCAACAAAGTAAAACTTTGATGCTATTAGGCCAAATCGAACAATATCTGATAGGAGAGTGTCCGGGATATTACAAACTTACAATAACCAAACGTGATTAACCGAAAGTTTTTTGCAAATTGTCACGTAGCTACATCCAAATGTATCTCATCTTGCGTCGATCTTTCTGAACCAACTCAGAAACTTTCAACTTTTTTTTTTCCTACNCCAAATCGAACAATATCTGATAGGAGAGTGTCCGGGATATTACAAACTTACAATAACCAAACGTGATTAACCAAAAGTTCTTTGCAAATTGTCACGTAGCTACATCCAAATGTATCTCATCTTGCGCCGATCTTTCTGAACCAACTCAGAAACTTTCAACTCATTTTTTTTTCCTATTTTCCAAAAAATAAGAAGTAAATAACAATGTATATGCAGTGATTAAAAAAGTTATTTTTTTCAACAATATAAAAACAACCCCAAAAATCGCCAGTTTAATGCCTCCAATAAATTTTCTATGATGGTGGCACGATGCAAAAATCGCTAATCAATAATTGCTCAAGTATTTTTATTTTTTTTTTCTTTTGAATTATCAATATATCAACAGGAGCATCTACCATTTTTTCTAAGCTCGTTTTATGGTTATCAGTAGGGTTGTAAATGCACGAATGCACTTGATGACCAACTCGAATTCGGCTCAATTAATATTTAATCATATTTATTCAAAATAATAAATAAATAAATTTAAACTTTTTTTCTTAACTTACTGATTAAACAGATTAAGTTTGCACATGCATTGTTGAACTTGTTTTTTAATGTTCACAAATAAGTTTATTTGTAGTTTAGGAAGTGATTTCTTAAGTATACAACATTACACACACACACACATATAAATGTATGTGCCACAAGCCATGGCCTCTTGGTGGCGGGGCCACTGTAAATCCCCTCAGGTCAAGGGTTGGATCCCACCGCGGTGCGGGGGCTCTGGAATTATAGGCACATGATGCGGGCTTTCATCATGGGGCTTAAGGCCTCTGTTAAATATCGATTTTCTTTATAAGGAAATACATATANTATATATATATATATATATATATATACACACGCCTGTTGAGGGCCAAAAGATTCAAAAGCAGCAACTAACAAGTTGTAAAACATTATCCTTGAGTATGGTTGCAACCGTATTTCCAAGCAAACATACGATACCCCTGGAAATCGAGTCTAAAAGACAACACTAGATGGAAACCTACCATGCCTCTGGAAGTCGAGCCCAAGAAGAAAGACTCAATTGGAAGATAGGATAACCCTAGAAGTCAAGCCCAAGAGACAAGACTCATGGGAAGCTACCACACCCCTAGAATTTGAGGCCAAGAAGCAAGACTTAGTGGGGAGATACGATACCCCTGGATGTCGAGCCCATGAGACAAGAATCAATGATAAGCTACCATGCCCTTATAAGTCGATCCCAAGAGAAAAAATTGCATAGAAAGTTACTATGTCTCTGAAAGTCGAGCCCAAGAAATAAAACTCAATATAAAGTTACTATGCCTCTGAAAGTCGAGCCTAAGAGGCAATACTCGATGGGAATATATAGCACTTCTGAGAGTTGAGCCCATGGCACAAGACTTGATAGAAAGCTGTCATGCCCTTGGAAGATGAACACAAGAGGCAAGGGTCGATGAGAAACTAGTAGTGGACGGGGTCATCACTAGAAAGACTCCTCAAAAATAAGCGGTTTACAGGGTTTTTACTCAAAGACCTTAGAAGGCTATTAGCCTTAGAAGACAAAGATACATCAAAGAACTCAGAAGGGTAGAAGCCTCAAGAGGCACATATATCAAAGACCTCAAAAATCTACGAGTCTCGAGGGACATAGAAACATTAAGGATCTAAGAAGGCTACAATCCTTGAGAAGCACAGGTGTCGGCATCACTTTTTGATGTCAAGTGTGTCGGATGTTGATCGGCATTTGGCCAGTCAGACAGCTTCGATCGAGCCAATGGATCTCATTCGCTACATCACGGTGAATCAGACTTAAATTAGCTCAATAATTGACGAAGTTGTTCAGTGAACTTAGAAGATGAAACACACCACGTGAGCATATCCGGAACATCGAATTTACTTAAGGAGGAATCACATATTGTTGCTGCTTCGTACGTAGGCGAATAAAACATAAATCATGATCTATTTAAAGATAAATAATTAAAAAAATGAAAAAAAAAACTTAGGGGGTTACAATCCCTAAATTTCTCCCACAAGGGGAAGCCCCTTCTTTTTATTTTCGTGATACCCTAGCTGGATTCGACCTCCCTCCTTGACGCTCCCCCTCTTGCTCATGGAAACCACCACATCACCCCCCTTCCCCACCGTCGCTGCCCATGCCTTGTTCACCTCACACAAGGAGCTCATGCATACCCTTCTTTTAGTCTGATTCTTGCACTCGGTTTAGCCCTGATTCGCTGTCAGATGCATGTTGTCGATGACCCTTGTCGGCCTTCCCTCATGCTTCTAATAATTCGAATATCACACCCTACACTCGGGGGGAATCAAAGCACAGACCAAAGGGGACTTTCAACTNTATATATATATATATATATATATATATATATATATATATATAAGTGTAGCGTACTTTGGTCTGTCAGTTGACATCCACGATATAAGACCCCTTAGGTCGGGGGTTCGAATCCCCTCCAACACAGTTGGTCTTAAGGAGGTGGCACTCAAATTGTTAGACAAATTAAAAATGACTGAAGGCTAGTATAATAACATATGAACATTCTTTTTCATATATATATATATATAACAAACAACGTTGTTTAAAATTAGATGGATAGCTGATACATCAATGAAAGCTCACATGGTCAAATACGAATCTCAATGCATATTAGAATTGTATGGTCGAATTTTGGATCACCTAACTCTAATTTTAACAAATTTACAGTCAACCTAAAAATCTTGACAGCATAAATTCAACACCATAAGAAAAAGTTATCAAATTTAAGTTCAAGTGGCCCAAGCTGAAAATTTTTTGGCGGCAATCAAATAATTATAAAATATTTTTTTTCTTATAGTTAAATTTAGTATTATGATGAGATAACTCTAACCAACCTAAAATCATTTAAATATAGCATCTTTATAAACACAAATAATTAATAAAATATTTTAAATTAAAGGGAACATTTTATACTATCTAATAGAATATTTTATATTTTGGAGATATTTATTAAATATGTCACTTTTAAAGTCTTTGAATAGATATTCACTCTCTACATGAGAGGAGCTGGACTTGAGATCGGAGAGAAATCAACAATTTGGAGGATCCTTTTTTGAACAAAAATATCAATGGACCACTGTTGAACTATCACGATTAGATCACCGTAACTAGTTGTTCATCATTAGGCCACCGAAACTAGACTGTCACTCTTAGACCACCACCACTTGACCCCAATTATTGAAGTGTCGCCAACACAGACAATCGTCACCAGATCATCACTTCTTGATCGTAGCCTTTAGACTATCTCTGCTTAGTCACCGCCACTGTTGAAGCACCTTTGTAAAATCATTGTTGGATTGCCATCACTAGATGGTAGCACCTCAATCGTTCCTCATTCCTTACCATCTCATCATCTTTTTTCTCCACCCTTGTAGGAAAACAAAGTGGCATTCATCATTCTTGTAATGTCCTATTTTCTTATTCAAAAGACAAGCTTATAATTTGTACTTACATATGTAAATAATTTGACGTGGCTAGACCTCATAATTTTTTTCATAGATTTTTTACAAAATAGCTTCAATTTCGCCTATCTTACTTTTCAAGCAATGCTAAGACACATAACCTAATTATTCTACAACCATAAGCTTTGATTATGTCAGTTTAAACTCCCTCCATGTTTATACACTTCCCATCAATATGGACAACTAACCATATAGATTTGGTGAGTCAAACTATTTGGGTTTCTTATGACACTTAAATGCTTACAAAAATGACATAATCAAAGGGGATCCATTTATACTATCTAATGAAGCACTTGAATTTTTTTATAAACATGATAAAAAATCCCTTTAAAAACAATTAGATATAAAATATTTTATATATTCAATAGATATTTTTTTGTGTGTAGATAAATCTAAAATTTACATATAACTATAGATCTGTAGGCGTCGTCAACCAACATATGTCGTTGATTTTTATCACTGTAAATTATCAACCAACATGAATGCTTTTCATTTTCTATCTTTAATGTCTTTACATTGATAGTCAAGATGTTATTTAATATTGGCAACTGACAAGCATTAACACCCATCATAAGTAGCACCTCAATTTGTACTAACTCCCAATATTGTCACCATTCAAAGTATTTTAGCCATTGATATTCAATGACCATCACACCATTCACCCGGTCTTTCCTCATTTCAGAAAATACCACCAACATGACCTCTTATTTTCGTCTAACTTCCAAAATTTTCTTTTATAGATTTTCATTGATGCCTTTCCACAACCAAGTCAAATTCATATGTTATGTCACTTGATCTCCTCCTTTATTGAGAGAATGGCTAAGTTGGTCACCATCGCTAACTTATAACATTTCTAATCGACTATCATCTAATACATGAAAATGCTTAACATTCAACATTCATTAGCCATGATTTTACATGGCTCTTCCTATCATTAGAATGGTCAAGTCAATTGTTAGCCAACTCTTAATGTTTCTTATTAATTTTCTTATAATAATATCTAATGATTAACATCTAATATATGTCAACTAGTGACACTTAATGCCTTTTTATTGATTTCCCATTTCTCTAGAGAATGATCATCAACAATCACCCAACTCTCATTTTCTCTATTGATCATCATGTCGCCTATTATTATTAATCACCGATAACTAATGTTTGTTTTTTCTTATCTCATGATTTCTCTCGTATTGGAAACAATAAAGCCAACCATCCTCTATCAATCAGATTTTAATTTTTCACCATCAGTTGTTGTACGCCATATCTTTTGACAACAATTTAGATCCCCCAAACCCCTTCTACTAACACACCACATGAGATGTCTTTTGTAGTTCATAATTATTACAATGTATTAGTCTCTTCTCTAGTTATAATTTTTTATGATCCTCAATTCCTATGTATTTACATATCTAACACCAAAACTTCAATTTTTACATATATACCACATTACATATGCATGAAAAGGTGTATTTCAATTTTTTTTGAGTTAAAATAGTAGTATTTTGATGTGATATAAAATATTTGGGTGGTATAAATGTAAAAATTAAAATTTAGCTATTTGAAATGTAAATGCTTAGGCGTTGGGCAGTATATATGTAAATGCCCCAATAATTTTTGAAATTATTTCAATTGGATTAATACTCGGTCTTTATTTCATTATCCTCATCTTTCCAATATAAAATCTCATATGTTATACATGCTTCTTTCAACTCATTTGTTTTGTGTGTGTGATTGAATGTAACAATCACTTGGATTTTCAGCCAACAAGTTATCATAATCTTAATGTATATGACTTGAGACCACAAAAAAATAAAAAATAAAAAAAAAAAGTTCAAACCCCTTCAAATTATGTATAATGTGGTTGCATTTCATAAGCTCTATAAGAAGGTAAGAGAGCCAAAGTCATATAGCAGCAACAAACAGACAATCTGCGGAGAAAATGACACTACTGGCAAATACCGTCTCGCAANAAAAAAAAAAAAAAAAAAAAAAAAAAAAAAAAAAAAAAATTCAAGGCCGTTCAAATTATGTATAATGTGGTTGCATTTCATAAGCTTTATAAGAAGGTAAGAGAGCCAGAGTCATATAGCAGCAATAAACAGACAGCCTGCGGAGAAAATGACACTACTGGCAAAGACCGTCTCGCAAAAAAACTCCGCAGGCGCGAAAGGCTAAACAAAAGCAAACTATTCCAAATATATATATATATATATATAACACCACAAATTCAAACAAATAATTTTCTAAATAAAAAAATACATCCGAATGAAAATGAACCCATACAAAAACACTTAAACTAGAAAAGATATTTAATTTTTTTTAATATTTGTCTCTCATTTATGACTCATTAAAAAAATAGAAAAACTAAACCAATTTTGCTTTGAAAGCCCCCACAAAATGATAAAGCTGAAAAACTACCTTCTAATATCCACAATCACCCCTCGTTCAATTACGCCCAAAAGATGAGATTTTTATTGATTCCAAACCCCCCAAATCCTGTCCCCAATGAAGCTAATGAACCTCCTTACCGTGCCAGAAGAATTCACACCAGGCACTGCCTCCCCCTCCCTCTCCTCTGATTCAATGCAATCCTCCTCCTCAAACCCCTCATCTTTGCCATCTTCCTCTGCAGCAAAAAATTCTTCCTTGAAATCCTTATGGCTGTTGAAGCGGCGACGGCGATGATGACAACCACGGTTTGAGGGAACCGCTAACGGCTCAACGGATTCCTCAACCGCCTCGAGGATTTGATGTATTAGATAACGGTTTGGCGACGCATCCCAGCGAGCCCAAAAGCTCTTGTAACATCCGAAGCAATCGCAGCCGAGTTCCGGTGGGTGGTGCTGGTTGTTCTTCTTTCCGGCGATCGCGCCGCACAGAAGGTAGGCGAGCACCTCTTTGTCCTCCGGCGAGAGTGCTGCGGTTAGGGTGAGGATGGCTGCCGGGAGAACGGAGAGGAGATGGCATGGGGATGAAGGTGGAGGTGAAGGGTGGATCTTCTTTCCTAATCCGTTGTACAGTTTCATCATATCTATCTCTCTGTTTCTTTTCTTATTCAGAAGAGAGGAAGCNTAACGGCTCAACGGATTCCTCAACCGCCTCGAGGATTTGATGTATTAGATAACGGTTTGGCGATGCGTCCCAGCGAGCCCAAAAGCTCTTGTAACATCCGAAGCAATGGCAGCCGAGTTCCGGTGGGTGGTGCTGGTTGTTCTTCTTTCCGGCGATCGGGCCGCACAGAAGGTAGGCGAGCACCACTTTGTCCTCCGGCGAGAGTGCTGCGGTTAGGGTGAGGATGGCTGCCGGGAGAAGGGAGAGGAGATCGCATGGGGATGAAGGTGAAGGTGAAGGGTGGATCTTCTTTCCTAATCCGTTGTACAGCTTCATCATATCTATCTATCCCTGTTTCTTTTCTTATTCAGAAGAGAGGAAGAAGAATAAGATGGATTATTTATATGTTATGTATTATATGTAATTGTTGCTTTGGTTTGGAAAGGAAAGCAAAGGAAGCTGGTTCTTTGAATGACTTCGAGAATCCTGAAAGCAGTATATGCTCCAATTTGTGAAGGAGTTAGTTTTTATACATTGATTTTTTAATTTTAGAAATTTGTTAAGAGACCAAGTTAAATAGAATAGATCCGAGGATCAGGGAAGGCTTGGTCAGAGGAGGAGCGATTATTGCGTGCGGAGAGCGCACGCAGATCACAACCGCGCATCGCGGCNAGAATAAGATGGATTATTTATATGTTATGTATTATATGTAATTGATGCTTTGGTTTGGAAAGGAAAGCCAAGGAAGCTGGTTCTTTGAATGACTTCGAGAATCCTGAAAGCAGTATATGCTTCAATTTGTGTAGGAGTTAGTTTTTATACATTGATTTTTTAATTTTAGAAATTTGTTAAGAGATCAAGTTAAATAGAATAGATCCGAGGATCAGGGAAGGCTTGGTCAGACGAGGGGCGATTATTGCGTGCGGAGAGCACACGCAGATCACAGCCGCGATGCGCGGCTGTCATATAATTAGACTAAGAGGAGACACGTGTTTGGAGAATATTTAGATATATATTAGGAAATAAAAGTTGAAGTGCCAAATAAAAAATGATTTATTTTCCTTATATAGACAATTAATAATTTATGAAAAACAGAGAAAATAATCAAAATGTTGGTCTGCCTTTTAAATTAGTTGTTTATGATTGAAATCACAAAAGTAATTATGAAGTTGACAGGCAGGGGTTGGAGGCTATATATTAGGAAATTAATAGGTTGTGGGAACTAAGAAAGGAAAGTGAATGTTATAACGGTAAGTGGGAAGTTTTAATTTAAAAGTTTCCTTTATCATAAAAATTGTTTAAGATTTTTATTATTACTATATTTTTTTTTAATGGAGAGTTTAATTGAAAAGAATATAAAATATATATTACGATATAAAGATGTAATTTATATCATAATGGGCTTCAATTAAAATTGTACATTATAAATTTTTTGAGATTAATGTTATACATTATAATTTTTTTTGAAATAATATTAATATAAATTAGATAGCTTTTTAAGCGATTCCTAAAGTAATTTGTATCAAGTTATCTTGACACATTTTTTTTTTTCTTCAAATTTAATCTTGTCATTCATGGATAAAAAATGTGCATGCAAAAATGATTTGATGAAACTGGCAATCGAATGAACAATATAAGAAATATAAGCCATACAAATTGTGTCACTATGAATTGTTCTTAAATAAAATGCTAATCTTAAGCGACTTGTTTCATATGGTAGTAAACTATACAATAGGAATCAAAATTCATGCTACAAACATTATCATAACAAACGTTGATTCTTATAAGCGAGAAACACCAACTTCATTGAAAAGAAAGCATATCCAATGTAAGGTTATAATAGAGCAATGTATAGGCTCATTAGATTAGTGTGCAATAATTCATTGCTTCTTAAAACACCAAGAAATAGGATTTTAATCCACATAAATGAGATAATTGAAAGAGAAATTTTCTTTGTCGCATGCCCAATTTGCATTAGAGTGCATTAAAGTGGGAGGAATTAACGATAAAAAATATCACATGATTTAGAGTCTCATAATCATAACAGAGTAGATACATCTTTTAATTAATATCCCTCTCTTTCTTATTCGTCTATTTTTTTTTTAAAGTTCGGTTTATTTGTCATTAAGAATAAGAAAGAAAAAATTATATTTAATTAGCTTGAAAAAAAATAAATCATATCTAATGATGATTTTGAGAACCATAATAAGCAATAAAAGTTCAAATATAATAGTTTCTATTCTATGGAGTTTTATTTTCAAACGCCAAGTCAAATATTATAGATGGAATGACAAATGGTAGGTGAAATTTTTTCATAAAATAGTTTCATTGTTGAAATGAAACTGACAAATAGGAAGCTAATGGAAAGAGAAGTAGTTGTATGAATAAAAAGATAATAATAAGAATATTGAAGTAACCTACAGACATTATCTTTGCTCATATGGCTCCTAACTACGGCCTTTACGATCTACATATATTGTCACAACTCATGCAGTTACCAACTTCGGTCTTTGTGACCTACAAACGCAATCATAGTTCAAATAACTCTCAACTCTTGCCTTTACAACCTACAAATGTTATTGTAGCTCTCAGCTACAATTTTTGTGACCAACTACAGCCTACATTATTCGCAACTCAAGTAGCTGTCAACTCCAACCTCTACGACCTAATGACGTTATCATAGATTACCAGTATGGTCTATGTGACAAACTATAACCTACGTGGCTCACAACTTATGGAGCTCCCTACTTTGGCTTATGTGACCAACTTATACTTTTGAAGCAACCATCAATGACCCACATGACCAACTATTATCATGATTTTCAACTACGACATCTACAATAAGCTGATGCTACAATAACCGTCTATAACATTCATAGGGACTACTGCCTCCATGACAATCGAATAGGACCTTCGTAACCCGTCATGACTATTATTGTTGAAATATTGGTGTACATCAACATTCTAATTTCAACTTTTCTAACTCAAAAGAATAGCGGGTTTATGTACTCATCATTACATAGGGATTATTTCAATTGGGCTAAGTCATTGTCTTTTTGCCCTTTCTAGGGTTTTCAACATAAAAATTTATAACTTCGTGTCACTTTAATTACCTGAGTGTGTGTGCTGAATTTCTGTGGAATATTTTGACACCAAATAATCATTCTCCCGTCACACATCTTTTGCTACACATCAATATTAATATATACATAAGAGGTATGACAACTATATACAAAAAGATTATACAACAAAGTTTTTTATAATATGGAGATATATTAAAATTTTGTAAAATCATTCAAATTAAAAAGAACATGCAAAAATGTTAAATTACGAGAAACCAAGCAATATTAATGATAGTAAAAATTATTCCGTGTGGACACTGCATGCAGAGACGCATGCGGTGTCCGATCTCCGTCGTGGATCACCTCTTCGATTGAAAGTGAGTCCCACCTAGGGGTGTAAACGAGGCGAACACGAGCGAGCCATGCTTTTTGTTCGGCTCGTTTATATTTCGAGCTCAAAAAGTGTGTTCGTGTTAGGCTTGTTTGCTTAACGAGCCGAACACGAGCTGTTCACGAACAAAAAAGTCATTTTAACAACCCTAATCATGTAGCCATAAGACAATGGGGGTTTGAGCAAGATTTAAAATTATTATTTATATTAAGCATAATTTGAATCTANTAGTTTGTGTTCGGCTCGTTAACTTATCGAACGAAATTAACGAGCCGAACACGAGCTTCATAATGAGCCGAACACGAGCCGAACACGAGCTGTTCACGAACAACGAGCCGTTTTGACAGCCCTAGTCCCACCGAAGCGGTGATCTACGGTAAAAATCAGACACTGCATGCATCTACACGAATAATTTTTCATAATGATTGCCTGTCCATGTAAAATAAATTTTCCTAAAAGTTCATAGTGTTTGTCAAATGTCTAGTTCATTAAATAAGAACCCTTAATCTGTAAATGTCTAGTTCATCCCTTCTCTCGCCTTCCGCCCGCAATGGCGGCCACCTGTACAGTCCCACAGCACACCTTTACCAAAATCCGCACATTTCCCTCTCATCTCCCTTCTCGTGGCTCCATCCTGTCAGCTCTATCTCGTCGTAGGTTCCCTACACTCGCCACGGCTGCCTCGGTTGTAACCATGACCGGAACCCTTCAGCCTCCTGTCGACTCAGTGGCAGCGGTGCTGAACCCTGACCTAGTGCACGCCAATTTTCTCTTCTTTAGCTCAGGTTACAATGTTCAGATCTTGGTCGAAGAGAATGAACCAGAGGACGCCCTCCTCCGGCGGTTTAGGAGGGAGGTCAGTAAGGCTGGCATCATCCAGGAGTGCAAGAGGAGGAGGTTCTTCGAAAACAAGCAGGAGGAGCGGAAGAGAAAAAAGCGGGAAGCTTGCCGTCGGAATCGGAGGAGGTATTTTCTGGCTTTCTACATCTTTCTATTTGCAGTCCTGGTCGCTTTCTTGTAAATGAAGAGGAAAAAAAATTGAGGAGTTTTAGCTTGGATGGAGAATCCGATAGATGATTGTTACCCGGAATTGAAGGAGATCAAACTATTGCACATAATAGTATGTTGGTAGTTCGAGAGTGGTTCTGAAATTGACTGCAATAGAAGACAAGGTAACTTAAACATTTTGTTCAAAAGGTGAGGTTTTTAACAATTTCTTAAATATTTAACAAATTGTATTATGTTAAAAACTATGTTTATATGAGCTTGACTATATTGAACTCTTTGGTAGAAGCTGAACGTCGGGTTAATATATGAGATTGGAGACATATGTTTGTTGAATAGAGAAGCTTTAAGTATTGTCGTCGTGAGCAAAATTTCATAAACTTAAAAAAACATATTTACATAAAAATACTAGAAATGCAGTATGTGAATTTGAAAAGCAGAGCAACTATTAATGATCGATGAAGTTGCAGAAGCATCTTGCAGTTTACCATAGATGTTTTCCATAATTACATAACAATAGAGCCACTGAAATCTCCTTGTAACACCTTCATTCAAAATGCAGTTTATAGACATCATAAAATTCATATTAAAGGAAGTCTCCTAAAACACATTCAATCATTTTACATATTTATTTGTAGTACGTGTTGCATCATTAACGTCTTCACAAGCTTTTCATTCCATTACCTACACTTTACCCTCTTCTCATGATCCTTGTCTGAAAATGTTTATTCATAGAGTTATAATGAGCATAAACCAAGTAGAAAGCAACGAAGTTTGCATTGGAAGAGCTCATTAAAGTGAAGCAAATGATATGCAAGCCTCATGTTAATTATTCTCACTTTCATGTAAACAGGTTAATATAAGAAAGTGATCATCATAATCATACAATAGCTTGGCATGAATCGATATGTTGGAGGTGTCTTTGTTTTTGATAGGGTTGTCTCCTTGACCATTTTGACAGGACTATTTTTTAAGAGAAATTATGCAGCCATCCTGATTTAGCAAGATAAAAATCTAACCAATTATCTATCTTCTGCTCAAGACTTATCCAATCAATTATCTTAGGGTGTGATCATAGTCCAATTAATTAGCTCTCTTTTTATCAACCTTTAGATTCCATCATAACAATATGCATCTATTTTCATGTATTTTCATCTTCGATATAAGTAAATATTTTATTCATTTCATCCAACATAGTATTCATCTCCTCAAAATCTAAGTCATGAATAATGAATATTATCTTACATAAACAATGCGTACATAGAAATTTTTCTTTGCATATTTTTGCATATAAGCATTAATATTTAAGGCATTATTTATCTTTTATCTTCCAAGAATTGTCATATGCTAATGAAATTTAAATGAAGTCTGGTTAACTAAGAAAAACATACTTATCCTTATTAAGGTAATGATCACACATCTAATCCATGTAAAATTCCTCAAGATTTATTTAACTCTCACAATCTCCGTATGCCTCCCCAAATGATAAAATTGTGTGCAAGCATTACTAACATAAAATAGAAATCTATATGTTAAGTACCTCTCTTTCATATGAAGCCACCTAAACCTAACGCCACATGGTTGAATTTGATGTATCCAATCATGAATTAGAAAATTCCTTTACTTCTAAGGATAATATCTAAAGTAAGAAAGTCAAGAATCAATTCGACCTTATCATACAATAGGACAGAAATTTGTATTAACAACATTCTCAAGATCTAAACCTGAGATTATAAATATTTTAATGGTTGACTGATCGTAAGTCTTATCACACCCTGGGTTCAGAATAGGCACATCACAACAATATGGGATTTATGAAGTGGCATGAAAATCTATTTATACTCACAAAAAGAAATTTTATCGACGAGTAATATACATGGTAGGAGTAAGAAAAGAATAATAAATATTATTTCACTCTATAACTAGAATTTAATTATTGATGTAATTGACGAGACAAAATGCAAAGCAAATAGAAAAGAAAACAAAACAATAGATACTTAAACAAATTACCCAAATTCAAAAGAAATATAAATTGACCTAACATCCACATAAAATATCAAGACAAGCCTAATGCTAAAAAAATTGCTTTTGTGGTAATGTTTCATCAAGCACAGCTGCAAAAGCTACTATAAAAGAAGTTATCACGAATGAGTTTAATAACCCGAACTCTAACTTCTACTATTAAAGCATAAATATGAAGACATTGTGGCATGTAACATGAATAATGAGCACAAATAACCACATATAAGTAGGGTATTTGATATGATCTAGCTATCAAAATTAAAGTGGCATTGCATCGTTAAAAGAATGTCATATATTTCAAGAAATTTAAAGAACTATTATGCTTATCACCATATGCATGAAAGACTGTAAGCATGTGTCTCTATGCTAATATCGCATGCCGCTTCATAAGGTGCATATGTTCATGTTTGTAGCAGACTCATTAATTATTAATCTCTACTTGATAATATCTAAATATAAAAAATGCATATATGTATCTCTATAAATAGTTAGATTTATACGATATTCTGAAATGAAAATTATAACCACCCATCATATGAAAATTCAATAATTTTTCTCATAATTTATTAGTTCGGCTAGCAATTATTATAGGACTTAATACTAAATAAATATTATTGTAATAAATATGCACATTTCACACATCTCATATAAGTAATTAGTAAGAGTATTATTACTAGTATGATCAGTATTATTTATATATTAAATCATGAAATACAACCTTAAATTTTTTTGCATTTAATAGAGTTAATGTGTATGATAGATAATTATTTAAATTTCATGAATCAATTTACTGTACATAAGTTTGTGTAGAATATTCAACTAACTAGTTATTTCATTATTAACATGAAAAGAATTCTATGACATTTGTATAATGAATAAATAAATATATAATAAAGACAAGATTGGTAATCCTACAAAATATCTTGGATTTTAATATAAATAATAATGATAACACCTCTACCAAAAAAAATATATTTATTTCTTGATAAAAAACTATTACTTACCTTCAAATGAACAATAATAAAATATACTTTTTCTTAAGGTACCACCAACACATTTTATGGAACTCAACCTACAAATTTTACACAACACAATCCCCAATCAATTATTTGTGCAAAAATAAAGGCATTTAATCAATGTTTAACTAAGATATGTGTAACCTAGTCTACCTAATTTATTTTACAAATAACTTAAATTAATTATGAAAAATTTGAAACCTAGTTAGTGGATTACATAAATATTTTTTATAAATTTACTATCAGGATAAATTTATCAAAATAATATAAACAATTTTTTTACTAAAGCTAGGCCGTATCACAAAAAATAATTGATAAAAATAGAAAATTAGACAGTCATACTCTCAGATTAAATTGTTTAGGATATGTGTTAATATATATAGACATACTCTAGATATAGAAAGAGAAGAAGGAAATATGGATGAAGTAGGTTATTAAAGAAGGAGAAAAGAAAGATCAAATTCATAGAAATTTGACCAAATATAAAAGAAATGTATGGTTCCTTTCTCTCAGTAGAAAGAAAAAATAATTGAGAGAGACAGCTACTCTACCGAAGGAGTTTGGTGATTATAGTAGGGCATGTGACTTGAGATGCTCTGACCTTATTTATTATCAAATGAAGGGGAGATATGAAAAGACGGAATGAGAAATTATGAAGATATTGGCTGATTGACATGGGCGACTTCGATGAATTGCATGAAGTGGTAGGAACTAGGTTTTCACTAAGATGGATGTTTCATAGGCCTTTTGATCGCAATGAAAAGTAGTGGAGCTAATCTAGTTTAGGGTGCTCGATTTAATTTATTACATACTACATCCTTAAAAGAATTTGTTCTCAAATTTCATACCTTAATTCTGGAACAATTGTGGGTATTTCGCCATCATTTCTTCTTCAATCTCTCAAATTGTTGCTCATTCTAATTGGTTCTTCCAAAGTTCTCTGAGAAAGGAATAGATTAACGGCAAAGTTGTTGTACTTTGTGCTCCGAATTGCATTGTGATACCTCTTCATAACTAGAATCTTCTTGGGTTAATAATGGTTTGAACTAAATAATGTGAGAATCATCATGCATGTAGGTTGTAAGAGAAAATTGTGAAAATTATTGTGTACTTTTGCCAGTATCAGAGGGAGTGTCAATCAGTATTGAACTTTATTAATCTCTCAATCACTTCAAGTTGGCCAATAAAGTGAGGTTGAAGCTTTCCACTTCCATTAAAATCTTTTAATTGCACAGATGAAATTTGAGAAATACATGGTCTCCAATGTGAAATATAATCTCTCCATCCTCAGTGTCAAAATATCTTTATTGATGCTTCTGAATTGAACATAGTTATTCCTATGCTCAATGAATCGTTTAAGTGGGTTAATTAACTAGTTTAGTTCCTAAGGGTTTTCCTCACAAACATCAAATATACACAAATGAGATATGTTATTCATTTTATAAAAAGCATTGTACGGTGCAATGTCAATGCTAGCTTGATGTTTATTATTATAAGAAACTCCACAATCGGGATGTAATTCAGTTATCTCTGGATTCCAAAATATAAGATCTCAATAGATCTTCTAATGCTTGAATTGTAAGCTCTGACTAATTATTTATCTTATGATGAAATATAGTACTAATGTCTAACTTTCAGCCAAAAGTTCTAGAAATTTTCTCCATAGCCTGGAATTACATATTTTATCTTAATCATATAAAATGACATTTGAAATCCCATATAGTCGAACAATTTTATCTATATAAATCTTTGCTAGCTTCTCTACGGAGTAATTATGTTTGATTAGTCATAAATGAGTAGCTTACCTATGTATATCAACCACAATCTAAAATGCATGATCACACATTT
>JXCR01112819.1:44596-70753 GCA_002079205.1 Phalaenopsis hybrid cultivar | reverse complement strand
ACCCAACAAAATTCATTTAAATTGTGTATATATATATATATATATATATATATATATATATATAGAAGTATATTAGACCGGATCACACGGTCATGGACAAGTCACATGTCTAAGAATCAATCACGGCGAGTGTGGAGACCCTTAAGCTGTCATGAAACAAATTATCCAGCTGGTTGAACCGACATGATGCACATGAAGAATCAAACCTAACCGACACGGAGTAGGAGACCCTTCAGTCAAAAAAAAAAAAAAAAAGTTGTCCAGACCGAACTGACGAGATGTGTGTCGAGTAATCAAACCCAACGATCATGGAGACTCTGCATGCTTGGGGCAAGCAGAACGAGGAATTGCGATAAAAGGGTTTTGCCAGAATAATGGTAATTATGACTGTTAATATAAAAGACCAACAAAAGAGAATTTCATGGACAATATAGATATGTTAAATTTTAAATCATATATCTTATAAATATAAGAACAACAAAGAATAAAGGAGAAGCAGTGGGAAAAAATATAATACTTATTCATGTACTCTCTCTCTCTCCTCTACTCCTTGAGTGTAATCCATAAATAACTTCATATTCAATGTCCTAAAAGGTATAGTGAGCGAAGATCATGCCACAAACAAGAAGAGAAATTACTCAATGAGAAGAATCCCAACCTTGAGAAATCGCTGACAACATGACTCATACCCGTGAGTTTGTGACACAGCATATCAACGAACACAATGGACAAATATTGAAGACAATCAGAGGCGCTCTTGCCAACGAGAGAGCGCAATTGGCATTGGCCCACTCACATGCAAAGAATGAACAGCTTGAAGTGTGGAAGAGCTCCTGAATAAGATCATGACATACACTACCCGGATACTGTGGACTTTGTGCCACTCGATCATAAAAAAATATGAACATATAGAAGCGTCGTAATTCATACCGCCGGAAAATGCCATCTCGAGGAAAATTTTCGAAGTCGAGCTCCCATAGCATTTCAAAATCCAACCTTTTGAATCTTATTGATGATGGTTAGATCTGACCGATCATATTATCTCGTTCGAATTGATTGTATGATTATTGCGAATCAACAACACAGTCAAATTTTGTATGTTCTTGGCCACATTTAGAGAGTCAGCCCTTTGTTGGTTCAATGGTTTATCACTGTGAGTGATTAGCTCCTACACTAACTTCAAGAGAGTGTTTACAGCTCAGTATGTTGGTGTGCATAAGCCTCAGGAATTCACAAGCTCTCATACAACTGTGCCAAGAGCAAGATGAATCCTTGCGTGCATTCATAACCCACTTCCAAGGAGAGATGTTGTAAGCTTGAGACCACAAACCTACAATCCTGCACACTGCTTAGCACGAGAACTCGGGGGAGGCCTGTTTTGCTATGTTTTTGGCCTGCAATGTCCCAAGATGCTAACTGAGCTATTTGAAACTACCAACAACCATATATTTGTTAAATAATATAATTTTCCCCTAACCACCAAAAGAGGGTCATCCGATCGATAGCCACCAAAGAAAAGACCTCGCTAGAAGGCTAAGGATCAATGAGAAATCCACGTTCACCCACGGTAGCCCTCTTAGAGGAGCAACCATCCTCAAAGGGTTGGGCGGCAAATAAAAAGATCTTCTAGGAAGATTGATCTTATATATCATGACATGCAAATTGATGTGATGAAAAGAGACCAACACCACCAACCCACAAACCTCCCTGACCAACATCACTGAGAAACTCAATTGTCGAAGCAATAGAAGCCATATTGAATATTGACCTATTCAAAAAGGAACCACTAATGAAGTCAGGAGGCTATCTTTGTGACCCCAAGAAACAATGCACATATAACAGGGATCACGATCATGATATAGAGGAATATCGACACCTTTGTCCCTTGATTGAGAAACTAATCAAAGTCATGAAGCTTAATGAGTTTGTGACAACTAAGGTGGCAACTTAGTGACAAAAAAAAAGCCATTGAACAATAAAAACCTCAATGAGCCCGCCCAGGTTCAATCAATCTATATTGCAGGTGTCATACCCGACTAGTCAGCTTAAAGAGATTATGCTAGGAAGTTTACTCGATAGCCTTGACCGCGCAACACACCATACAACACTCGCTCTTTCTCTTCACTAACATAGACTTCCCCACCAAAGGAAATTCCTAAAATTTTACTATAGTTGTTATAGCCCTTATCGTCAACTTTCAGATAGGAAGTATACAGATAAGCACTGTGAGTTCTGTAAACATTATACTCAAATCAGTCTTTGATGAGATAGACTTAGGACCCAGTCACCTCTCACCAACCTTTCTAGGCCACTCAATGGTAATTCACACCCAATTTTCTAAAAAGTTATTTTCTCCACCACAGTTTACAACAATCTTTTAAGAAAAACTACAACCACCCTAAACATGCCCTTAATCAAACCTTAATCGAGCTTTATGTGAGTAGATTATTGGAAAAAAATTACCATTATTAAACAATACTCGTTGAGCATAAGAATAACTATTTAAAGGATATTGTTCATAAATAAATTGTAATAGAGCTTGTTTCTAAGCTTTAATATATATTATTCATAAACATAATTAAATTAAACAACAAATAATTTAAACACATTCATTTCATAATCCATTTCATAATCAAATATTTATGAAAATATTCAAACTATTTCATTAGTTAATAAAATAGTTATAAATAAGCCCTAATAGAAGGACAAATAACTCATTCTCGAATAACTTATAGTCTAAGGTTGTGTTTGGAGCTGCTTCTTAGCTACGACACGATAGGAAAACGACGAAGCCAACATTTGAGAAAATAAGAATGTTATGGTGGCTTTTTGGCTTATTGAAGCAAACCACAAACTACAGGCCCGAACTCGCGACCCGTGTTATGATACCTTAGTTGCCCTCGACATTGCACTGCGTTTTGTTCATGTGATATCTTTGCAGTTCGAGTCTTTGCCCTAGCTTCTCTTCCTATCGTCCCTATCATGCTTAGACATGTGCTTGGTTCTGCTCTAGCTCCTCATCCTCTCCCCTCAACTGTGTTTGGTAGGTTCTGGTGGCATTTCTATTCTCCTACATTCCTATCTTTTTCTTTGAATACTTGGTTTCGATGGCATTATCACATTGGTAATCTCTATCATACACTATTGGCATTCAAATTAGCTTGTGACTTGAAAAATTTGTCATTTCTGCCTTGCTCCTTGAGATCCATGGTTTGGTTTTTTTGCTTTCTCTGATTTTTCTATTGTGGTCTGTGCGTCTTTCTTGCAATTTCTTGTCCTCTGCTTGGAAAACTTTTTTTTTGGGATAATTACGTTCAGTTGTGTGTTGCTTACAAATCAAAATTTCATACATTGATTTCATTTATTTTTTTTATTGGATAATTAGGGTAGCTTGCTCAGTTGAGCTCTCCCCTCTATTTCATTTTGGCTAGAATGTTTTCATTGATTGTACTAGATAAGAAAACAATTACTAGTTATGGGTCGAAAACTCTTTGTCTGTCTCATAAGTGACTTTCTCTCAATCTACATCTATCTAATTAACATGAAAAGAATGAAAAAAAAGAAATCATATTATGTAAATTCTCTAATAAGAAAGAGATTCAGTTACGGGTCTTGGTTCAAGAGCCTTGATGCATAGGAACCATTTCCTTCCCATAAGTGATTTTTTGAAATATGAATTTGATGCATTTATGCGTGCCACGATCTTCGGGCTTGAATTTGATAAAAATGAAAAATATGGATTAGGGTTTTATTATGACTTCTGATATTTGAGTGAGAATTTGAAAGATGGATGAAAGAGAGTGCTTTGTTTTTAATAATAATATTTTGGGTGCCTTGCATGTAATCGTCCCTTCATTTTGGGCTCAATTGGAATAGCCTTGCTGCTCTAGTCTTTGGTTGGTCTTGTTAGTGGTTTTCCCTCTTTGTTAGAGGAAGGATATGATATATTGGTGGTGATGTTTCTTGCGGTGGTTTTAGTGATGATTTTTTTTGTACCACTGCGTTGTGTGTTGTTGGTGGTGATGTTGCGCCATGGTAGTGTGTGTTGATGCTGAAGGTGGCGTTGTTGGTAGTGTATTGATGTTGGGGGATCTTGAGGGTGGTGTTGTTAGTGGTGATGTTGGTGTTTGTGGTACTGTTGGTCTGGGGGTGATTATTCGACGTCATGGTGGTGGTGGTGGTGGTGTTGGTGGTTTGTGTAGATGTTGGGGTGGTTTTTCAATGCCATGTTGGTGGTGTGTGTAGATGCTTGGGGTGGTTCAGGTATGGATTATTATTTTTATAGATTTTTTTTTCTTAATTTTGATTGTTGTGTTACTTATTGTTTTTTGATATGTCTATTTTTATTTTGTAACATTCAAACTAAATATTTTTTTCAAGTATAGAATGTGCTAGTAGAATTAGTTATGTTATAAGCAACACTACAATATAGAGGTAAAAAGACAATTTATTCAGAAACAACTATAACACAACTCTTCAAAACAACAAAAAATAAATACACAACCAGCTTCCGCTCAATTACATCTGCACAACAGCTTCCTGCCACAGCTGCTGCTCAACACCATTTTAATAATTTGCAGGTGGCCCTAAGGCTATTGGCTAATGCAAAAGTTTTCGACCTAACCCCCATTAAGGCTATTAAAGCTCTAGCTTTGTCTTTTTTTATTGCTTTGAGTTTTAAAGCACCAAGTCTCCATTAAAAAAAAAACATTTGAAACTAGATTACATAATTACTCTAAATTTATTTAAAGATAATACTATATAAGAAGTTAAAAAAAGGGAGGAATGAACTTGCAAAGAAAGAAATTTAATTTAATATTTTTTGTACAATTCCATAGTATTTCTAACACAATATTCACAAATATAATTTTCAAATTTGTGAGTAAATTACTCATTAAATTTAAATACAAACAATTAAAATCAATTTAATTAAAAATTAATTTTTCAATAACACATTTTTATCCAACACAGGTGTACACAAGATAAGATAAGTGGATAATTATGTAATTTATTATAAAATATCCTTATCAACTATATTAATAAAAATATATATATTTTTAAGCTGTTTTGAACAATCATTTAATTTGTAAGGAGATATTAGATAGAAAATGGCCATTTGGAGTTTTTTTTTTTCCTTCTTCTATTAAAGACAATTAAATCAGAAATTAATAATCAGAATATGAGTCTCCTAATTAGTCAGAACTCTATATTAACTACTTCACATATCTCAACATATTTATCATCCAAAATATTAAATATAATTTTTTTAACATTTAAATTTTAAATATAATATTTTAACTATTTTTTTCATTATAACCATTCTGAGCANCTAATTAGGCAGAACTCTATATTAACTACTTCACATATCTCAACATATTTATCATCCAAAATATTAAATATAGTTTTTTTAACATTTAAATTTTAAATATAATATTTTAACTATTTTTTCATTATAACCAATCTATGCACCCACTAGTCAAAACATTAAGGAAAAATTTTAAATAATTAAAATATTATATTTAAAATTATTACAAGCTAAAATGTTATATTTAAAATTATGATGATTAAAATATTCTATTCATTGTTTTTTATGACTTAAAAATGTCTTAAAATTAAAGATATTAACACATAAAATTCCTGATAAAAAACTAATAGTGTTACTATTTGACAAAATTATATATTTTTTTTGTGTTGTGAGAAAATTGGACCTAAAAATTACGTTTTTTCACCAGATTTAGAGTGTGTTTGGGTCAGCTTTTATGTTTCAGGAAAAACAGTTTATCCTGAAAAAGGGGCCCAAGGGTCAATAGCGTGGTTCTACTCGTGATCTGTATTTAGTATAAAAATAGAACCGAATTTTCAGATAAATGAACAAAATGCACGATTCATATTTTTAAAAATCCCCACATATTTATAAGCTACTCATACGGGCCTTTTAAGTGCTTGCTTACTAGCTGCTAATAACCCACGGTCTGAAATTTTTCTTTTTTAATTTTGTTATAATAATCCAAAATAGCTTCATCTTATAGGAAAAAATATTAGATCAGGAGTCCACTCCAACGGTGATCTTCTACCATCCACCGGGATCAAAGAACCAGCGGCGGCGCTTCTCCTCCGCCCCCCTGTTACTCCAAATATTCAGGACTTCCTCCATGGATCCCAATCCCAGGNTCTCTCTCTCTCTCTCTCTCTCTCTCTCTCTCTCTCTCTCTCTCTCTCTCTCTCTCTCTCTCTGTCTCGTTCTGCTTATGATGGGTGTTCTGTGATGGGAATGGTGGTCGATTTCTCTCTTATTGGCTGCACTGTCAAGCGCTTGTAGCTCCGACCAGGCCTTCGTCACTATTGATGTGCATTCAACCAAAACCCTACTGAACTCCGGCCACCGCTATCTCGACGTTAGGTTCGGCCCTCTCTCTCTCCCTCGGTTTCTCTCTCTACTATTTTCTCTGCATATATTCTATGCTTATCTCTATTGAAGGACTGCGGAGGAATTCGAAAATGGTCATCTGGAGAAATCTCTCAATGTTCCTTATATGTTCCTCACCCCTCAAGGCGAGCTTCTTCCCCCCTCTTCTTTTCTCTGAAATTAGGGCTTTTTAGGGCACCGGTAGGATTTTCTGAATTCCGTAAAATCAGATTTGGTGAATCTGCAAGGGATTAAATTCTGAAAATTGCTCAGCATCGCCGATTGTTGAATTTTGATTAATTTTTGTAATTGTTTGTGTACGGAACTTAGTAAATATTAATTTCGATGCAGGGAGAGTGAAGAACCAGAAATTTTTGGAGGAAGTGATTCGTCTCTGTAACAGAGATGATTTCATAGTAGTGGTACTCATTTCCTCTCCCTATCTTTTTTTAATGATTTTAAGCTTGAATTTTATTTAATTAATTTCTGTTTTTTTTTAATTTGAGTAATGATTTTGATTAGTGATTTTGGTTTCAATATCATTACAGGGATGCCAGAGCGGTGTGCGTTCTCTCAAAGCAGCAGAAGACCTTCTCGTAGCTGTGAGTTTTCAGAACTCCATTTTTCTTAAGTTGTAGAGCAACGATGANTCATTTCCTCTCCCTATCTTTTTTTAATGATTTTAAGCTTGAATTTTATTTAATTAATTTCTGTTTTTTTTTTTTAATTTGAGTAATGATTTTGTTTAGTGATTTTGGTTTCAATATTATTACAGGGATGCCAGAGCGGTGTGCGTTCTCTCAAAGCAGCAGAAGATCTTCTCGTAGCTGTGAGTTTTCAGAACTCCATTTTTCTTAAGCTGTACAGCAACGATGGCTGTTATAAAAATGGAAAAAAGGAAATTTTAAGTAAAAAATCATGAATGAATTTTTAAAGTAATTGGATATATTTTGTAATTTAAATTTTAATTAATTGCTGTTATTATAGATTTTATTTAGAGGGTGTTTGGCTGCAGGTAGGATTTAAATTAAATAGAATTTAGTAGATCTGAAAAATTTCGATTCATCAAATCTAGAAATTGTGTGCTTGGCATGAATCTCTTTACGAAAATTAAGTATATTTGTGTTGGCTGGGACCCACAATATTTAAGGGTTATTTTTGGATTTGCGTCTACTTTACGTTTGATTTTTTTCGCTGTTAAATCGAGCGATCGTAAATTTTATTTATGTCCAATTTATGTTGAAATATTCTGACGCAAATAATTTGCGTCAGTTGTTGTGTCATACTTGCATCTGCTTTGTTTATACAAAGCCTCCTGGTCTGGCTGTGAGGTGCTCGAGGAAGTAAGAATGGGACCACAGGAGAGCTCAGCCTCGAAGGCTATGTCTTTCGTTCCAAGGCGTTAAATCCTCGCCTTCTCCCTCCCTGTCGCTTGGGTCCAAAGCTCGTACTCAGAATGCGTAGTGGTAGATGGACTACCACTACTACTGGTGGATGTGTGGGACTGAGCGCCAATTGCCTCTCCCGGAGTTTGCTTTAACTCCTTCTGCATAATGAAAACCAGCGTTTAATTAATATTTTCAACAGTTAGAGTCAAAATAGACTTTTATTTGAAGGCATTTAACTTACGACAACTCGCTGGAAATGCTACGAGATCCACTATGCAGTCTTTGGGTGTCGATGAGTTCAAACATGTGGCTCCTCAACGAAGGGAGCACATCTTAACTCATTGGCCTGTGTAATGTACAAAAATGGTTAGCGCTAAAAAAATACTTCAAAAATTGAATTAATGTTTGAACATCGAAAAAAACCCTATCAGCCTCCAGTAGTGCTTCGTATGGGGGACCGATTCACCGGTATGGAGCGCAACTCCCCTGACCCTCTCCTTCGCCCGATTCGTCTTGTTCGTCTGCCTCTTCCTCTTATAATCAGGAGAGGCCCAAACTGCAGTCACCTGATCCCAGAGCCCCTCTCCCCTCCAGCAGGCTGCTCAACCCTCCGGCAGGTTGGTCGCCCCTCCGACAGACTGCTCACCCCTTCAATGGACTATTGTGAACATGTCGGCAAGGAGATTCCTTCCCGAATCTCAAAGATTCGGTGGATCTGCTTGTGGTGCTCTGAGAGCCAGGTAAAAGACTGCAACGTTAAAAATAATTCATGTGTTAGTATGAAAAATTAAATCAAATTTACAAATTTAATTCAAATTGCATGATCACACCTCAAACTTTCTTAACCATAAGTCTCGAGTGGTTGGGGGTATCTGCTTCCTTGACATATATAACTCGTTGTAACTGCTCCTGATAATCTCTGTGATGCAGGTGACAGGCGAGTTGCGGAGAATTAATCTGCTTAAGAAACAAATTAGTTACCAAAAAATATATAACATGAAGAATAAATATAATATAATGTTAAAAATAACTTAAGAGTCTCGCTCAGGCAATAAGTGTACCCTCATAAGGAGGGGCAGGAGTCGACGGACCAAGCTCAAAAGGTGTGCCAACAGCAAGTGGGGGAGTAGGTGTAGAAGCGACAGACATCACAAGAGATTGGGCGGCATCGAGTGCGGGAGCAAGTGCCACAAGAGGGGTGGCAATAGTTAGTGGGAAGGAGGTGCCACATAAGGTGTAGCTGCAGCAAATGGGGGAGAAGCTACCACAGAAAGTGTAGTAGTAATGGAAGCTACGACAAGAGCAGACAACCCCCTCTTCCTTCTACGGTAGGTGGTCTCAAGTGTCCCCAGAACTGAATACCTGTGGTCATCTGCAAATAAAGGAATGACATTAAAAAGATTAGTACTGGCTGGAATATAATCATATGCAGAAAGAAACAGTGCAGTAAAGATAAGACGCAAGTAATAGTTATGTCTAAAAACTGGAAAAGTGAGAGTAAGTGATATGCATCGATACAACAAAATTAATGATTAATTTACATCATAGCAACATTCCATCAAGCTATATCACAATTCAGAGTTTTTAAAAAAATATAAATATTGAAAAAAAAAGATACTATCACAAATCTAAATTATCAAAAGCTTAGATCTATACTCTAATCAATATAAGTTCAAATATTTCATAGATTAAAAGTACATAAAAACTCATTATAATCCTCCTTGTCCTCCTCCTTCTTGTCCTCCTCCTGGACTAAAACAATCACCGTTCGCTTACCCCAACGATCTTCTATAATCTTCGTCAATCGTGTTATACTCAACTCAAATCTCTGTTGGTCTTCACGTAGATGATGAACCTCCTCAGTGATAACGAATTGCCTGGCAAGCTCTGCATTACTTGGGTGTGACGAGCTCATGCCACCACAGAAGCACAAAAGATCTCGACATTCCTCTTCCCCGCCGCCCACATTCATAGCTCGAACTAATACTGCGTTGTGGTAAACTGACTGCCACTATTGTTGGTAGTGCTCGTCGTCTGAGAGGGGAGCTGTCTCTCCCGGAGTTGCTCGTACTTCTCCTACATAATAAAAACCAATTATTAATTATCATTTAAATATTAAGAGTCAAAATAAATATAAAAAAATCAATTTTTTATTTGCATTCATCCACTGAGGTGGCTGATCAATAGCACCACCTGTGATCATTTGTAGTGGGACTAACAAAAAAAAATAATCAGGAGTAGTATACACAAAGTAAAATGAGGAATGTGCAAAATCTAAACAAAAAACACATCATAACCATGCCTAAACNTAATAAAAACCAATTATTAATTATCATTTAAATATTAAGAGTCAAAATAAATATAAAAAAATCAATTTTTTACTTGCATTCATCCACTGAGGTGGCTGATCACTAGCACCATCTGTGGTCATCTATAGTGGGACTAACAAAAAAAAATAATCAAGAGCAGTATACACGAGTAAAATGAGGAATGAGCAAAATCTAAACGAAAAACACATCATAACTATGCCTAAAACAAAAATAAAAAACCCAACACCTAAACTTCAATTTATACCTACATACAACCTTACCTATGCATATAACTCGAAATATTCAGACACAAATAATATTTATGTACAAACCTAACACCTAAATTGTAATATTTATATGCATACCATTAAACTCTTTTGTATATACATACCTAGCTAACACCAAAACTTAAATTTATACATACATACCACCTTACTAAACGTTAAGAACTTTTCTCTATTACTAAACTCCTTGAACAAGCTTACACGAAAATATCATTGGGGGTTTGCTTTTGTAGGTAAACCCATTAAATGGGGAGTTTCATATTCTTGGAGAATGTTTTTGTAGGTCACATATTGAAAAAATTGATGTGACTTAAGTTTAAAGGCATGCTTTTTAATTGACATCAATAATTTTTGGACTCTTGTGACTTCTTTTAGTAACTTCTTAATGCAACTAATACAACTAATTATCTTATCTTACATTAAGTTTATTAATTTTAGAATGACAATTTACCTCTCATAACATTATATATTATAGAAGTTCCAATTTCTCATTATTTTATCCTTCTCTAACAGCTTATCTCACCTGCAGATTACCTAGAAGTGGATAGACATATATAAACCTAAAATCTTGAGCTAAAACTAAAATCTACATTACTCTAAACCTAAAATCTACATTACTCAACTTTCTTATGCATATATATTTCCAACTCCTAAACTTCAAATGTTACATACATACTGCTGAAATCTTATGGATATACATTCCTAACACATAAAAATGTTAGATACATACCAAAATTAAAAAAAAAAAAGGAAAAAATGACCGAAGTTACATTTTTCGATCAGCTAGGGTCGCGACGGATTTCAGTGGCTAGAGGTAGGAACGACAACCCACGACAGAGAGATGCAGCGACTGGCGACAACGAGAGGGAGGAGGAGAGGGTTTCTGTGTCGCGGAAAGGAGGAGAGGAGACAGGGGGCATAGGCACGAAGGAGAAAATGAATCTGAAGGTGAGGGGTGGATTTTTTAGGTCAATAGCGTCGGCTTTATCATCTACTTTGCATCGGATTTTTTTAATGCTTTTAAGTAAAGTTTTTTGCTTCGATTTATTGGACACAAATACAACTCAAAAAACACCACAACACCACTGTTAATTTCGTCGTTGTTTGTGTTGAATATTCAGACGTAAATCCGACGCTAAGAGAATAAATTTAATTTTGCCGCAAATCAGTCGCAAAATTCGACGCAAATATATGCGTCGAAAATTTCCTACACAAATTTTCGACGATAATTCAAATCTCTCGTGTAGTGTCTCTTTGGCGTGTTTTCTCAAATTTGTTAAATTTAGTAAATGTTTATTTACATTGACAAAGAGACGTTACATAGAGGAAATTGAATTTAGTGGAGCACCTAATTTAGTTATCCTATCTTTCACTTCAGCTGAATTTATGTTAAATTCATACGTAAATCTCATTAGAAGGGTGCTACCAAACACCTCCTTAGGATATCCTAATCCGATAATCTCAACGCTTTCCATTAAAAAGAAAGTGTTATTTGTTGTTTCTTATGTGGTTTATGATTTGTCTGAGACAGTTTTCTGTTTGCTTTGCATTTCAGACAGTCAGTAAGTTTTCATTTGAGGAACTGTTTTCTTGCTGTTTTTTAGCAATTTATTATTATTATTATTTTTAACTTAATATATTAAAGTATGATGACTGTAAGAAAATTGTTATCTGATTTTTAGAAAAAAAATATATATTTATGATTCATACTGTAATTTTGTAAGAAATTATTTTGTCTTGCATAGCCCGAAAAGGCTGAAGCCATCCCAAACTGGCCCTTAATGCTAAATTATTGAATTTGTAAAGCATTACATTTTCAGCAGCTTGAATAGAGTGAGTAGTAGAGATGGTTAACGTGGAAGAATTGGGGTGGTAGATACGTAAATTAATAAAAATTGGGTGGTATGTATGTAAATCCCATTGTTTTTCATTCGTATTTGATGTNAAATTGGGTGGTATGTATGTAAATCCCAATTTGTTCATTCATATATGATGTTTTCAGGGTTTCAAGAACGTGAAGAATATGGGAGGTGGATATGCTGCTTGGTCAGACAATGGATTCGAAGTGAAGAAGACAGTAGACGAGCTCCGGTGATGATTTTATTTAAATAATAATAATTTTTTATCTGCAATAAATTTAAACTTGTTAAATTTATTTTGAGATAAATGTACAAAAAATTTTAATTAGTTATCTATGCAATTACATTTATGTTAAAACAAATTTAGGTTTGATTATATTTTTCTATTTTTATTTGCATGAATTACTCGTGATGTTATTATCATCATCTTACTGTTTCCGTGCCGCATATTCCGACCTGTTGGTTGGCATCTGGGTATAAGACTCCTCGGGTCGGGGGTTCGAATCCCCTCTAACACAATTGATCTTAAGGAGGTGGTGCTCGAATTGTTAGGCGCATTAGGGATAATCGGAGGCTCGTATAATAGCCTCCTCATTTCTCGAAAAAAAATAAAAATTCTAATTCTTTTCAGGAGTGTAAATAAGCAAAGAAAATGTTTTTAAATATAATGGAGATAATTTTTTTTTTTTTTTACATTTTTACCCATGGAGGGTTTCATTAATTACAATAAAGGGCAATTATGTTTCAATGTGCCATTGGATAGCATATATGTGATATGAAATATTTGAGTGGTATAAGTATAATAAGCAAAATTTAAGGGTTAGATTTGTAAATTTATAAAAATTAGGCGGTATATAGGCAAGTGACCCTTGAAAGTAATAAAGAGTTATGTATAACTAGAACAATCATAGTTGAAATTTTAAATGAATTAGTATAGCAAATGTATTATTTGTTGGTTGAGTAAATAATTACAAGAATGGACCTTGCAATGGTTAGGATTTTTCTATTGATAAATCTCAAATAAATTTTTAATTGTAATAAAAATTTCAGGCTGTCCAAAATAAATGATCCACATTTTATATGTGGGTGGGTTTGTGTGAATCTATTCATTTCTTGTAGTTGAAGTGAGTATGGCTTCATAGGTATTGATGCGTGCTTGAAGATTCAAGTCGGTAGAGAGAATATTAAATGTGCAAATTAAAACTGCCAGCAAGAATCTCAAAGTAACCAGGCCGCTAAGGATGACCGAGAACTCAAAGTAATAGAATGAGGGAGCATTATCTGAACCAGTCGTTCGATGACCGACCGCTCTATCGGGTCAGCAGATCCATGTTGTTGAGGGAATCAATTAAAATATCGCGCTTACGGTCCCAGCTACCCAAGCTTCTTTCAGAGGCGCCCGATAACAGCTAGTCGATCAACCAGCTTTGACTTGGCAGGAGCCATCGTCAAACAACTGATCGCTCGGGACAACTGAACTAAATGCATCGATCAGTTAATGATCGTTGTATTAAACTTAAATGGTATGTATGTTTTTTGTCTCACCACCTCCTAAGGCATGCATGTTTTTTGAAGAGCCAAAATAAGATGTTTGAGAGGATTGGGCATCATATGAGCTCGGAACCTTATCTATAATTTCTCTCATGTTTTTTTGGATCCTAATCGATAAATTCTCTCCTTTTCTTCCTCCTTACAACTGGGGTCTACAAACCAAAGTCTATTTATTGAGAAAGCTTAATACATACATTTGTCCTATAAAATATTACTATGTAGCAATGATTATATATTTTTTAAACAACTTAATATTTAATAAAAACTATTCAAGCTTATGTACAACTATTAGGATCTATTATTGACCCAATATTGGTCTTGTTAGCGTTGGGGTTGATGCATGTGTAACTTTACCATTGTAAGATTACATTTCAATATATCCTTCTATGCAAGTCCTTGAAAGTAAACTAATTATATAATAAAATCATATGAAAATATACAATTTTTTATTTGTCATTCTCTTCATATATTCAATGTGGAATTGAGCAACTAATATATAGAATTAGCATCCTATACCTACAAAGTTTTATAAAATAAAAATAATAATTAGTCTACCGACATACATATTAAAATTTTCAAGTAAAAATTTATAAGTAAAATAATGTTACCATAAATTCTCAAAATTACATGTCATAAAGATCTATTAGAATCTTCTTTTGAGATATAATAGTTAACTTAGTTTTTGTTATATATCTAATTTGATAAGTTGCCTACTTTAAAAGATTAAATGTGTATAAAAAATATATCGGTATAACATGATTTTAAAAAATATATTACTTAAAAGTTATGTCTCTCCCTCAACCTCAAAAAATAAAATAAAATAAAATTACACACAGACACACACACACACACACATGGATCTAATGAATCAGATCTACCAACACATCCCTACTCAATAGAAGTGGGTGAACCTAAATGAGATGGTGGTAGATATGTTATGCTTGACTTGGAAGGTAGTAGGAAGGTCAATTAGCCTAAAGAGGGGGGTAAAATTAATGGATTTGAATAATATGAATAAAATAAGGTGGTTCATCTTGGACTTAGAGAGTGTTATGTTGGATTTTATGCCATTGGATTGAAATATGGTGGTGAGGTGGTATGGTGGTATGGTGTTGGTGGTTTGTATTTACTCTCTCTATAAAGTACTAAAGTTGTCCCTTTTTCTTCTAAATATAACAATGATGAATCTATAAGAATGACTATCACAATCTCAAGGTGCAAATACAACTTAACAATGTTGACCCTTTAAACCCATTGTATTGATCTAGTCTAGTTGGTCATGATAGATGGTTGTAGAAGATCTCAATGGAATTCAATGTAGCACATTCAACCTACCAATGTGATTAATAGGGATATAGTTTGATAGTTATGTTCAATAGTCACAACACATTATATTCTATTTGAGATTTCTATGACAGATTGTAGAGGATTGTTGTAAACTTAATGTAAAGTTTGTAGCTAATAGCTATAGACTTTAAGAACTCGCTCGTTAGGTTTTGAAACAAATTTTTTAAAAAGTGCATTCTTTTTACGAGGCAAATTTACTAGTAATAAAACATTATTTAGAGATTTTCTTCTCTTGTAGAGATTTCATGTTTTTGGTTTCAAGATTTCCCATAGCTATAAGCCTTTATGATTATACCCTTCTTAAAAATGGTAAAGAGATTAATCTCACAAATTCATGATTTTATGTCCCTCAGGGTAAACAAAAAAAGATTAAACTATCATATACTCATGGAGGTTTAGTTTGAGCATATAATATAAGCTCAATCAAGATTTTATAATTATATCATTTTAACATATGATAGACACTAGACTATTTAGCCAAGAAGGATACTCAAAAGATAATAATAAAAAATCAAGTGTTACTTTATATAATAGGACTTCAAATATTAAGGGTGAAATTAAGTTAAAAACCTAATTTTAGGCTAACTAAGGCTAATAGAATGCTTTATTCCTGTTAGATTCAACAAATAAAATAGAACACTTAAATGCATATCACTAAGAAACATATTGGGTTTTGACTATAAACATAATATGATGTCATCATTAAATTAACCATGTGACCAGGGAGCACATATCACATTTTAGGTGTGGTTGGTGAGGCTTCTCTACGCAAAAAACTAATCGTCTATTTTCTTATTAAAATTAAATTTTAATAATTTTTTTATATGATCATGTTTTAAGACAGCATTTTTTTGTTGGCTAAGTTTCGACAAGAGTTGGATATGCAATGCAATTAAAATGTTGGGCATTGTGGTTTGAATGACTCATGTGAACATTACAAAGAAGCAGCTATTTGGAAGGTATGTGGCTCAAAAGAGGGAAATGATGCCAATAAAGAGATGAAGAAGTTAAGACTTCCGCATTATGATTTAAAAATTAGCAAAAAAAAAAAAAGAGAATAAAATCAAGGCAAGTGAATTGAAGAGATGACCAAGTACCAAAGTAAGAGATTTTCATATTGTATCTCTGCAAACAAAATGCAAAGAAAGAAAAATAGGTAATACTACATTAGAACATAATATATTTTATATAATTTAACTTTATATTCTAGGCCCACAATACATTGATAAGAATCAACTTCTGTTAAGAACGTGACAAGAAAATATATTTTACATGAAAGGCTCACTTCACCTAGTTGGTGAAACCAAATGAGTTAAAGTTCAATCTTAATAAGGGCATAATCAATTCATAATCTATTTGCAAATTCATAGGCAACATATAAGTACTTGGAGAATATAAGAATTTTATTTACTCTAAGGAGCCTATGTAACCACCAAAAAGTTATAAAGTAGTATAAAGGGACTTTCAATTTTTTCTCAAACAAACTTCAAAGGTTTATAAGTTGAAATTGGTGATGCAAAAAAGTTATATTATAATGAATGAAACCGAAGAGATGTCAAAAAGAAAGTGAATGATAATTGTATCAAAACTTGTTGATAAAAGTGGATCTATAAAGTAGTTCTTTGACATTGTTCTTGATGAAGATAATAGTTCATATAATTTTAAAAAATTCTAGTTTCTTGATTTTATTGATAAGAGTGCATCAACTTTTTCTTTTAAATGTGATGTTCATTGGCATTGTACTTTTAATATTTAAGGCATTCAAGGTTATGGTGTAACTAATACACAATAAAAGTTGTATAATTCCACTTTTTATTTATCAAAGATAATTTTTTTATAGACTTTAGTTAATATCAGTACAAACATACACTAATATTATTTCATGTTACATCTCTTGAATTGCGCCATGCCACTCCAATTCATCATGTTTAAACTATCTTGAACTTATGTTGAAACCATGATCGAATAATGTAGATCTATATTCAAGTCATGTTTGAACTTTACATAAACATTATTATTATTTTTTCATTGCATTGAATTTAGACTATATTTTAACCATGTTCAATTCATATTCAAAGAAGATTTGCACATGGGCATAACATTGATGGAATACCATTCAAATCTTATTCTAATCTTATTCATATCTTGTTTAAATTAATCATGAACATTAATAATAAGAATATTATGGTCTAAAATAACATTTAAGGCATATTTTTCTAAAATGATAACAACATGTATATTTCTACAATTTTGCTAAAATTTTCTCATAATAACATAAAAACTGAATTTTTAATTTTCAGGTGTAGCTATGTAAATACATAAAATTGTGCGGCATATATGTAAATTTCCTTAAAAAAGGATGCTTTTCGCAGCTCAACGCATAATAACTAGAAAAAAGCATTGAACCCAAGCGACTCCATTGATCTTCCTTCCTCTTCGTCCTTTCTTCCCTGTGTCACCGAGTCGCCTCGGCTCGCGCGCTGCCACCATGGTTCTGGAGGTCTGAACTTGAATACTACACGATTGAGAAATGATTTTCTGTCTATTTATCTTTTCTCTTTACGGTGGCTTTGGAATGTCACCATGGTTTCGGCCATGGATTTGGTAGCTAGGGTTTTTGTTTAAACATAAGATCCTGTTCTCGCAGGCCACCATGATTTGTATCGACAATTCGGAGTGGATGAGGAATGGAGACTACGCTCCAACTCGTTTCCAGGCTCAAGCGGACGCTATCAATCTCGTATGTGGGTCTAAAACCCAGGTAATTTTCAAGTGAAGAAATTCAGGTTCTATAAGGGTTTCGTTCTCAAGTTTTTTGCTGCCGTTCTTTTAATTTGATCTCACGTAGATGGGANTATCAATCTCGTATGTGGGTCTAAAACCCAGGTAATTTTCAAGTGAAGAAATTCAGGTTCTATAAGGGTTTCTTTCTCAAGTTTTTTGCTGCTGTTCTTTTAATTTGATCCCACTTAGATGGGTNCGACGCTATCAATCTCGTATGTGGGTCTAAAACCCAGGTAATTTTCAAGTGAAGAAATTCAGGTTCTATAAGTGTTTCGTTCTCAAGTTTTTTTGCTGCCGTTCTTTTAATTTGATCTCACGTAGATGGGTTTTTGCTATAATTTTGCTCATGATCTTCCAGTTATTGGTATTCATCCCTGCTTATCGAGATTTGGTTGTTTTTCCAGTTGAATCCAGAAAATACGGTGGGCTTGCTCACTATGGCGGCTAAAGGAGTCCGTGTTTTAGTCACTCCAACTAGTGATCTTGGGAAGATCTTGGCTTGTATGCATGGTAAGGCGGTTTGGTGAATGCCTANCTTCTAGTTCTTGGTATTCATCCCTGCTTATCGAGATTTGGTTGTTTTTCCAGTTGAATCCAGAAAATACGGTGGGCTTGCTCACTATGGCGGCTAAAGGAGTCCGTGTTTTAGTCACTCCAACTAGTGACCTTGGGAAGATCTTGGCTTGTATGCATGGTAAGGCGGTTTGGTTAATGCCTGTTCTCTTCCATTTTTAGTTAATTGTCCTTCTATCTTATGGGTCTGCTTTGTCAATAGCATTGTTTGTGAAAGTTATAGTGTTGTCTGGAATAAGCAACAATCATTAATTTATTTTTTCTCATTTTTATACTTATAATGAAGGCCACAGTGGCTAATTTGGCTGACATCTAAGATTGTAATGGGCNTCCGTGTTTTAGTCACTCCAACTAGTGACCTTGGGAAGATCTTGGCTTGTATGCATGGTAAGGCGGTTTGGTGAATGCCTATTCTGTTCCATTTTTAGTTAATTGTCTTTCTATCTTATGGGTCTGCTTTGTCAATAGCATTGTTTGTGAAAGTTTTAGTGTTGTCTGGAATAAGCAACAATCATTAATTTATTTTTTCTCATTTCTATACTTATAATGAAGGCCACTGTGGCTAATTTGGCTGACATCTAAGATTGTAGTGGGTTGAACCCGTTGAATATCTGCAATCTTAGGATGCCAGCAAAATAATAAAGACATTGTCTTGATGACACGACAGCAATATGTCAACAAAAATTTAAAAAATCTAATTTTGGTGATGCATTTTGAATGTGATCAAGGAGTTCAAATGGTTGTTGGTATGATAGGGCAGAAAGAATCTAAAATATCTTTGTTTATGAAAAATATTAGGTTGCAACTATGGCATTTTTGCTTCATTTGTTCTCTTATAAATTGGGCATATGCATACATACCAGCTAATTCCTATGTATTTACATATCTAGCACCTAGCTTTGTTTTTTTTTTACATTTATACCACCTAAATATTTTATGTCTCATAAGAATACCACTATTTTAACTTTTTAAATGTGAAATACTCCTTTAAACTGTTAAGTAAGGTGGCATATATGTTAATAATGAATTTTAGGTGTTGGATATGTATTTACATAAGAATTGAGTGGTATGTATGTAAATCTTCCTTTATAAATTTATGAGGAGATATTTTGAGTTATATTACTCCATGAGGTTCCTTTTTGTGTTGTGTTGGTGCTTAAGTTTTTCATGCAAACTTTGCATCGCCTGCACGAAGATCTTCCCTTTTACTCTTGCTGCAAGTGCTACCACAATCCTATTAGCACTATTTACTGATGTACCAAGCACTAATTCAGCTCTTCCTTACATGGTGGGTCACTTAGCTTCCAAGTGTATATGTCATCATATTTTTGTGCTAATCTTCTATTCTCTTAGGTCTGGAGATTGGGAGTGAATTAAATTTGGTATCCGGAATCCAAGTTGCTCAGTTGGCTCTCAAACATCGCCAAAACAAACATCAACAACAAAGGATCATAGTCTTTGTCGGAAGGTAGTAATTAATAACCAGTTTATTCTTCACAAATTTGTTTAAAGGTTTGCAATTTCGTTATTTTCTTTTGTGCAATGTAGTCCAATTAAGCATGAGAAGAAGTTGCTGGAGACTATTGGCAAAACATTGAAGAAGAATAGTGTTGCTCTTGATGTTGTTGATTTTGGGGAATCCGATGATGGAAAATCTGAGAAGTTGGCTGCGCTTGTTGCAGCGGTTAATAAAAATGGCAACAGTCACATAGTTAATATTCCCCCTGGACCATCTGCTCTCTCTGATGCAATATTAAGGTTTGTTGAAGTGTCCATGATTTTTTGTAACATATATTTTTGACGNAAGTTGGCTGCGCTTGTTGCAGCGGTTAATAAAAATGGCAACAGTCACATAGTTAATATTCCCCCTGGACCAACTGCTCTCTCTGATGCAATATTAAGGTTTGTTGAAGTATCCATGATTTTTGTAACATATATTTTTGACATATCATGATCATATTTTAAATATCTATCATTAATAGCACACCCATCTTTACTGGTGATGGTNGTTAATATTCCCCCTGGACCAACTGCTCTCTCTGATGCAATATTAAGGTTTGTTGAAGTATCCATGATTTTTTGTAACATATATTTTTGACATATCATGATCATATGTTAAATATCTATCATTAATAGCACACCCATCTTTACTGGTGATGGAGATGGAGGAAGTGGTTTTGCTGCTGCCGCTGCCGCTGCTGCAGCTGGTGGTTTGTCCGGATTTGAGTTTGGTGTAGACCCTAATATAGATCCCGAGCTAGCTCTTGCATTGAGAGTTTCAATGGAAGAGGAAAGGGCTAGGCAAGAAGCAGCTGCCAAAAAGGCTGCTGAAGATGCTTCTAAACAAGAAAAAGCTGATGGTGTGGCGTCAGGATCTCAAGATGTAACCATGGCTGAGCCAATTAACACTTCTGCCCCGAGTAAAGATGATAGAAGACATGATTTGACGGTCTGTTTGATGCCCTTAACTTTTATGTTTAAAGTTTTTTGGCATGTTTCTTCTGATTATTTGATTTCTAATAATTGAAGGGTGAACCTTTCATACTTGTTTGTGCTCAAAACCAACTCATCATAGTTATCTCCTACTTCATAAAGTATTCTCTAATTCATGAAAAATTGATTAGGTATGGTTATTACTTGGCAAAAGTTTTTTATTTTCAATAGAAAACTTTGTGGTTTGTCATGAAGTACTTTGATGGAGATTAAGTGATGAAAGCCTTAAAAATCTCGAAGGAAAAATCATTTTTAAATGTATTGCTTATACGTGTTGATTTGGAGGGACTCAACTAGTTATGTAGATGTAGGTGGACTCTAACTAAACTAGTAAGTTTTGAGTTATGAATATTTATGATGGGCCTTGATTTAAGCAAGTTGTTAATATGATATTTGTTGTTGAAGGTTCACCACGCTGTATTTGGGGTTTGATAAGCTTCTTGGAAAATGAAGTTAGTGTTAAACTTTATTATAGATTTGTTTCCACATGTTATTATATGATGATTTGAATTTAGAGTGCATAAGACGTACACAATCAATAGAGAAAAAAACTTGGGCATGTGAAACAAGGATTTGTGGGGGAATTGAGGACATAAGGTTGATCTATTATTACTTTTGTGTGTGTGTGTGTGTGTGTGTGTGCAGAGAGAGAGAGAGAGGGAGAAGGGGGGGAGGCGCAGGGAGGGTGGGACTGATTGGGAGAGTCTCTTTGGCGGAATGCAAGAGAGAGAAAGATAATATAGATTGAGGCAAAATTAACTCCATTGACTTGTAGTAACTAATTTAAGTTACTGGATATGACACAAGCTTATCTCCATGCTTAAAATAAGGATGCATAGAACTGTAGTTTTAATTACAGGGATATTTTTTTAGATTTCTCCATGAGAGGCAGTGTCCCTGTAAGTTAAATATGATGGTTTTGTGGAGTGAATTTGGGTTAGTTTCTTTGATTCTCTCCACTTGTATTTTCTTTCTTCTCATTAGCTTCCCCAACTATTTTTATATTCACATTTAATTTTTTTGTGATTAAATTACTTCTCAATTTGAATCTGCAAATTCATCCTCCCAATTTAAACTTATAAATTATTCTGGAATGCTTCCTAAATCATGACTCCCATTTTATGCCATTTTCTTTTGCAGATACATATGATCGTACGCTACTAATAACACATAAATAAGAGCAATAGTTGACTATGATGATTTTAATTACATCATTAATAAAATTATTTGGTCCAAGTTTAACTAATCATATTCATCTCATGTGACCATAACCTGACGATTCTTTCAGTTGACAAGAATTTTCATGTTTTTCTGGCAGAATCAGTCTGTGTGATTCCCAACCTTCTGACGAGGTTGCAATATTCTGATTGATGCAGAATCATCAATCCTGAATGAAGCTGAAGCAAATTTATTTTCCTAATTTGTTGTAATTACATAAAACTATAAAAGGATTGGTATAAAAGATTTTTTTTCTTCTATTTTGAATCACCTTTCTAAAAGCTAGCTGTCATCTTTGAATCCATAAAACCTATCCCAATTTTATATTGAATCTTCTAGGTATATTGTCGTCTTAATTCAGTGCCCACCTTGTGCTCCAGTCTAATATTTAGTTTGTGGTTCTTTTTTGTCATATAAATGCCCTTATAGATTATTGAATGATATGTTGACTTATTTTTGTACATGCTAACAATTAGATACACAAAAAACACTTTTTGATCTTCATTTCTGCCATGTTTCCTCTTCTTCTTTTTTTTTTTATAGGCTAACTCCCTTTGCCTTTATGTTGGGTTGGTACCATCAACTTTACAAAAAGCTTTTAAACACAACCATCAAGTTTTTTGAAATTTAAGGTAGACGTCCAATTTCATAAAATTTTCTCCAGGATTCATCTATTGCATATGTTTATCTTTTCTAGAACTTACTAGATTTTCCCTTAATCTAACACAAACCATTTTGAAATTTTAATGGGTTGGAACTAGCACTCTGATATCAAAATTGAGTTCAAGTTTTATGGAACTAGTAGGAAAAGCAAGGACACTAGTAAATATGCATGCTATGATGGATTTAAAGAAATTAGATTGGTTTACTAATCAAGGGTGAGGGAGATATGATTGTCATTCTGTTTCATGGAACTTATTCCTTCGTGTTATGATGATTTTGAACAGCTTGCCAAAGGACGAGAGTGAGGGCACTCAATTTAGGGACTCTTTTGTCGAATCGAAGAGATAAACAATGTGATTCAGGATGAATTTACTTCACTTACATCCTGCTTGAATTTTACATTCTAAAGCCTCTTATTTACAAAAAGTTCAGAGGTAGACCATATCTATCCATTATTTAACTACACAATTTTCGGAAAACTTAGACCATATATCCTCTTTTATTAAATTATGGATAACATTAAGACTAGTTTAAGGTAACTGATGGGGCACCTGCTTATCTCAATGCTTAAATTAAGGAAATGAAGATAATCATAAGCTTAAATTAAGCGAAATTCCATTGGATCTCTCGATAAAACATGATTGGCCCATTAGGATGAGGGGTGCTTTGTGGAGTGAATTCTGGGTAGTTTCTTTGATTCTCTCCCTGAAATTTTCTTTTACTTCCTGGCTCCTCTTCTATTTTGAAATTCAAATTTCAATTTTCGCAATTGTATCCCTCATTTTATATTTTCAATTTTTTTCCTTTTACTTGTAATGTTTTCTTGATTTACTCCCAGATCATAAGGCATGCAAATGGCCGGAGAGCTTCTCATTGGTACTATAGTTGATGCATGTGTCCTGTAACAATGTAGCAAAAAATTCTAGTGATTTCAGACTTTTTTCTTAAGCACCATGAAATATCTTCATGATGAAAGGGTACAGAAGCTTTTATGGACTGATTTCCTTGTTGATGGCACCCAAATACTTTTCCATGTGACATACCATTTTGTGTAGAGAGAAAACACATTCTAATAAATTGTCTTCGTTTTTGGATGCATTTCTTTTAATTTTATTTATTTTTGTCAATTCAGGTTAATGATACTTCGTTTCATGAATTCCTTTGCCATCCTCCAATTCTCCAAGGCATTCTCCTCGATAATTTGGCAGCCATAGCTTGCTTGAAAAAAAATTTCAAAAGAATTTATGCTCTAATTTCATTAAGAGGTAATTCCATCACGCATAGGTGTTACCTTGTCGGCTATATTTGCCTTAAAGAATTTGTGGTGAAAGGTAGGCAATGGAAGAAATGCCCACGAATGTTGTGGTTGTTTTTCTTTTCGTTTCCTTTAGTCCCAGTTTTCTTCTCACCCAGTAAGATTTGATATTTGAAAAAAAAAANCTCCAAGGCATTCTCCTCGATAATTTGCCAGCCATAGCTTGCTTGAAAAAAATTTTCAAAAGAATTTATGCTTTAATTTTATTAAGAGGTGATTCTATCGCGCATAGGTGTTGCCTTGTCTGCTATATTTGCCTTAAAGAATTTGCAGTGAAAGGTAGGCAATGGAAGAAGTGCCCACGAATGTTGTGGTTGTTTTTCTTTTCATTTCCTTTAGTCCTAGTTTTCTTCTCACCCAGTAAGATTTGATATTTAAAAAAAAAGGTTTTAATCTGTCGCAATTGATATTAAGGCTTATTTTTTCCTCTAAAGCTCTCCCTCATCATTGCTTTTCCTGCTGATGTGCAGCTGGACTGCCATGTTCTCTCCCAATTCTTGATCTTCTGTCATAATGGGCCTAGGGTTTAGGATTTAGGGAAGTGGTAAGCTTTCTTCCAGAAGTTGTTTCGAGGTTTGAGTATAAAGAGTGCATTGGTACTCTAGTGGCTATTCATATGATGCAAGGTTGCCTTCATGGCTACATTTTCGTGTTAGATGCATCTTTCAGACAAGAAATCAAAGGAGAGCACTGGTGCTGAGCATACTAAACATACTGGAGAGAGGCTTGGTCTGATTTTTTTTTATAAATAATGTAAAATTTTCATAAATTTTTTTTAGTCTTCAGCAAAATTTATTTTTGAACTTATGGACTGTTCTTATATCATCTATTATCAAGTCGACCAAGTTGATTAGTTTATCTCATTGTTTAACCTTGTATACCAACTTTCTAACTTGAAATGTAGAAGCAAGATGATGATTCTAACTTCTTAAACCTATTATAAACCGGCATGGAAAGCTTTGGAGTGGAGTAACTTTTCCTATATTTGTGGTGGAGTATTCGTACTTATTTGCTATTTTTTTATGACTATGATTTAAAGAATTATGCATCTTTGTTTTGGCTTAGACTTTCTGAGTAGAGTTTGACCAATAAGGCCTAGTATGCAAAGCAATTTGAGGTTAGTCTTCATTTTTACCCGCTTTAATAATGCTAGAAGGCTTGTGAAACTTTTTTGAAAGCGCCAATTTAGGAAGTCTACATACACAAGGAATTGTATGCATAGCTTTTGTTGTAATGTCTTTTGTACAAGTATGATAATATTTTTTAAAGGCATTGTGATATGGTAGACGTGAGCTTCTCTAACTGGATAATTTTTGCAGGATGATGAAACCGCCTTGCTACAACAGGCTCTTGCGATGTCTATGGATGGTGCCAGGCTTGAGAGTGAGGCTGTAGCCGATACTAATATGTTGGATGTCACTGCTGACCAAGACTTAGCTTTTGGTTAGTTTTCATTTAATTAAATATTATATTTATGATATGCGTATTTGTTCTCTGGTTCNTGGATGTCACTGCTGACCAAGACTTAGCTTTTGGTTAGTTTTCATTTAATTAAATATTATATTTATGATATGTGCATTTGTTCTCTGGTTCTCAAAGCCATCACATGATTATGGAATTATTCTTCTGTGGCCTGCATACATTTATATATCTCTCTGGGGTGGGAGAACATTTTCTTGAGAAAGACTATCCTTGGATTTCTTCACTGCTAGTTAAGCAGAATTTGTGAGTCAGCATGTTTATTTTGATTATGGGAGCTGACTTACAATGTTTATTAGATTGTTGGTACTCAGAATCTTTAAAAGGATGAGGGGAATGAAATCTCAATTTCTTGCCGGATCGGTGATTTGATTGCAATTGGGAAGTCCTTTTTTATATCACCACTTTGTTCAGTTAAATGGATGATATGCTTAGTAGGAGTGAAATACAATCTGACATCGCCATTATTACTTTGGAAAATGGATAAT
>JXCR01112819.1:7947-32853 GCA_002079205.1 Phalaenopsis hybrid cultivar | reverse complement strand
GGAGAATGAGGGAAACCGAGCAGTCGAGCCAACGCTTACTATCCGAGGAGAAATAGATCCAGAGGGCCAGAGCTTAGCAGACGAACTTGAACGGAGACCCCTAAGCTCTTGCACCAGAAAGCCTTTCGCCAATTTTCGGAGGAGAATGAGGGAAAGACAGCTCGCGAGTCGCGATGGCGAATTTTAGAGGAGACGGAGACGGNGGATGGGACGAAGGTTGGCACTGAATTATGTAGGATTTTTCAGGATTCAGGTGGCTAAAAAGGATTTTTTTTATGCATATAATAATATTATTAAAATTAATAATATCTTTAATTTCAATATAAATATGGATAATTATTAAAATCTTGTAGATTATGCTAGTCTGTATGGATAATCTGCATATTTATCTCTTCTCACAAATCAAATATTAATTTGCCTGGAATTTTATGTCNATAATAATATTATTAAAATTAATAATATCTTTAATTTCAATATAAATATGGATAATTATTAAAATCTTGTAGGATTATGCTAATCTGTATGGATAATCAGCATATTTATCTCTTCTCACAAATCAAATATTAATTTGCCTAGAATTTTATGTCTTCGCTTCGAGATACAGATAACTCATGCTTTTGTTCTTATGCAAGCAGATAAGTTAATATGGATATCCTTCTTAGATAATTTTGAATCTTCAAAAGAGCCAATGTAGTTCATTTTACGAATTGGGATAATTTGAGCAACTTCAAAGACGATTAAGGGTATTTGGACCCAATTTACATGAATTCTTCTCTGCAATCTATCGTTTTTATCGGTTTGTGTCCAATTAATCATGGAAGCTTCTATGTTAATTTTGACGATCCAAACGCGTTGGTTAGAACCTTTTTTTGAACAACTATCGTTTAGGCAACTTCGACAGCACTTGAAGCAATCTAGCACCACTTTGCATGACTTCACATTCGACAACCTTTGTCTTCATCAAGTGACCTTCCTGAAATATTCTCAACGTTTTGAATGCGAGCATCTTGCGATCAATCAATGTTTGAACAAGTTTGATGGCAATTGAAGCGTCTTGACACTGATTTTTGTGACTCCACCTCACTGTCCATTTTTAATGTATATTCGTCTCATGAATTTCATGCATGGAGGTCAATAATACGATAAACTGCATTTCTGTTTTTTTACTTGTAGTTCAAAGCTTAAGCCATCTACCCAGCCAAAAGCACATTTATAATTTTTTTTTTCTGTTTTTATAATCAGACGAANTTTATCGGTTTGTGTCCAATTAATCATGGAAGCTTCTATGTTAATTTTGACGATCCAAACGCGTTGGTTAGATCCTTTTTTTGAACAACTATCGTTTAGGCAACTTCGACAAGACTTGAAGTAATCTAGCACCACTTTGCATGACTTCACATTCGACAACCTTTGTCTTCATCAAGTGGCCTTCCTGAAATATTCTCAACGTTTTGAATGCGACCATCTTGCGATCAATCAATGTTTGAACAAGTTTGATGGCAATTGAAGTGCCTTGACACTGATTTTTGTGACTTCACGCTCAATGTCGATTTTTAATGTATATTCGTCTCATGAATTTCATGTATGGAGGTCAATAATACGATAAACTGCATTTCTGTTTTTTTACTTGTAGTTCAAAGCTTAAGCCATCTACCCAGCCATAAGCACATTTATAATTTTTTTTTTCTGTTTTTATAATCAGATGAATCGCAGCTAAGAGCATCATTTTTAAGTTTTGATAATGAGATCTCATATAGAACATAAATTTAAGTTTGCTTCTTAACATTGGCAGTACATTCTTTTCTGTTTTCTTAGTCAGCATTTTGTTGCTGGAATCACTTTCCCAGATCATGTGGAAATTTAGCAAAGTCTTAACCTAGGGATCGAAACTACTGGGACCGTATATATTAGATATTCATGCATAGTAAATTCAAATTATTGTACTGATTTACTCAAGCTATCAATGTGCAGCACTTCAAATGTCTGTGCAGGAGAATCCTAAAGATGCTCCGGACCCATCTGATATTAGCAAGGTTTTGGAGGACCAGTCTTTTGTTTCATCCATTCTCAACTCGGTATATGTTTTGGTTCAAGTTATATTTTGTGTTTGTTATTCTTTTATGAGAAATACTGTGACACCATTTAGTAATCAACTTGCTCTTTGCAGCTGCCAGGTGTTGACCCTAACGACCCTTCTGTGAAGGATTTACTAGCATCATTACAAAGCCAAACAGAGGTTTGTTTGTTCCCCGACTTTTTTTAAGACGTGTTTTCAGGTTTTGTTGGTTTCAGTTTAATATTGGATGCATTTACATACATAGCACACAATTTTTATGTATTTCTATATCTCACACCAAAACTTCCATATTTACACACAGAGCACTTAAATTTTTAATATCACATAAAAAATATCACTATTACCACTTTTTAAAAGTTAAATATACTTTTTCATGCATAAGTTCAAAACACCGAAGTGCTATGTTTGTAAATATAGAAGTTTAGGTGTGCGATATGAAAATACTTTTGAATTGTGTGCCACATATGTAAATTTCCCTTAAATTTTTTTATAAATTTTTGTTTCTGTCTATGAACTGAACTTTTTTTTTTTTTTTTCAAATTCTGTCCACCTGAAGGTGCTCACTTCCTGCATATACTACATACTCTATTTTGTTACTATGACTTGCTCAATAATCTTTTTGAGTTTAATTACTTATATAGTTAACATATTTGATTTCCCTGCTCTTCATATGGTGCATTGAATACATATTCTCACTAGCCTTATGATGAGCCTTAACCAAAATCATAGGGGTTTCATTAGCTTTCTCTTTTTTGTTAAGCATGCTACATGTTTCTTTTTCATGACAGTGCAAATACTTATCTTTGCAGACTATTTTTCAGTCTTTTCACGATATTTTGTATTTTCGTAGGGCCTTCCTTGCTTATAAACTTGACCACGAAGTTTCTGAAGCTCCTTTTCTTAGATTGGTCTATTTTCATCTCTAATAATTGTCACTGCAAGAATTCAGTTTTGTTTCTTTATGACTACACTCTTCTACGCTCAGATTGTTTCACCAACATCCTCATTTGGTCAAACCTTATGTCACCAGTCCAATCTCGAGCGTCGCATCAAATTTCGCATCATTTGCGTCAAAATATTTATTTTGCTTTATGGTCTTGTTTGTTAAATTTATAAAATAAGAAATCTTTAAATTAGCATGAGAAGATTAAAGATTCACCCCATTTTAAACCCACATGAATGGAAGAAACATGACAGTTAACTTCAAATTTCACTTTCATAATCAACTCCATTTAATTCTACCTTAAAATTTTTGCATCATATGTACATTAGTAATTGAGTTGCATTGTTTGTGGTATTCTGCAATAAAGCTTTAACTTGCAATTCTGCCATTGGTTTCATGGACGAAATTATTTATTTGCTTTCCCGTACAAAATGTTTTATTTTGTATTTAGCAATCCCTTTTTTGTTGTAACTAAGTTTTTGTTTCACCAATTACAGGCCTTAATTAAGTGTTTTCAATAGCATCAAACGCACTGCGTAATATCTACCTACTTTCCAAGCATTGGGTAACACCACAAGTTGAGTGAGCCAAGTGGGCTGCTGAGAAAGAGATGCATAGGCTGTCTATATGCTCTATTTTAATTATAAAGAATATTTTTTGGGATTGCAAAATGGCAATTATAACATTTAATTATGTTGAAATAATTATTTTTCAAGTTCCATTTCTTTCAAAAATTTAAACATCTTGTTAATCAAGCAAAGTTAAATTGTCCAAATTAATGTAGTATGTATGTTTGTTTTGAATGTTTTTGTGTTTTTAGTATAAATCTAATATGGGACAAATTTAATCCTAAAATTTTAGCTGTAACTCTCAAAGTCTTTACCAGCTAAACTAGTTGGCACCCACAAATTGGATCTGTAATTCTCCAGGTCCTTAATGTTTTTGTTTGTTAACCGATCCTCTCCAACATCAATACTTACTGCCATCGCATTTAAGTTTGATCAACTTAATTCCAAGGTCACAAGCTTGTTTTATGATTTTATTTCCACATCATTAACGTCTTGTTATCAATGATAATCATAAAAGTCTAACTCATCTCTAGTGTTTAAAGGATTAAGACAGATCTATTAAATTGAGGCTGAGCATTCACCTAGGCTCTTCTTAGTAATGTTGTTTACTTGGAATTGTGCAACTTGCTATAAACTTACCACCTAAGCTTGTAGGCTAGCATCCAGTTTTTCTTAAACTACATCATTACAAGTTATTTGTTAAAACTTGACACATCTAATTTTTGCATGATTGGCATTTCTTTTTATTTTGTCCAAGTTCTCTCTTTATCTAGCTTTTTATGCAGATAGCACCAATCCATCTCCTTGTATTCATGTAAAAGATAGTTAGAAATTGTGCATAAATAGGTGGAAAAATAACTATCTATGAAAATCAGTTCAAAAGTCTAGAATCTAGAATTTACACATTTGTAATAGAAAGCTATGGGCCATGGATCATTGGATTGCTGTATATATTTAGTTGTAAATGAGTTGTTGTAGATGAAAGTTGTCGTCCACAAATTGCTGGTTTATTTTAGATGAAAAGGTGCTAGCTACAAATTAATGATTAATTCAATACTCTCCTTTCTGTTGTGTTTTTTGATTATGTCCTACCCGTTGATTAGATCAGCAAAATTGATTCAAGGTAAAGCTCTAGTGAGGCTGCAATTTGGTAGTTAGAATATAATATAATTGGGCTAAGTTCATTTTTATTATTTTTTATAATGAAAAATTAGTCTAACTCAATGTTTTTAGATATGTCATGCTATACATGATTCGCTACAATTCTTATGATAGCCCATTTATCACATTAAAATAAAAGATTTTTTGACTTGATTGTTTATTTCTTCTTACTACATTATTAATCATCTCCCTTCTTAAGTACCAAGTGTCATTGCCTTGTATTAAATTTTAACTTTGCTTTTAAGGTCACAAATAGATTCTTACTTCGCACGATCAGTTTTACCCCACATAGTACAAGAGCTAGAGGTGGCCACATATAGAAATTTGTTTTGTTGGATGATTATTTATACAAGATTCTTGCCCTAGTGTCACCTTGCAATACCTTGCAATGGGGTTATTAACTTAACGTCGGCTTCAGCATGGTTGTTCATGTACTAGCTTGCAACCCTAACAGTAAACCTAATATTGGGATGGGACGAGTTTGCCCATAAGACATTAATACCTTATCAGCAAGCATACTTTTAATTGGGTTCCTAATTGTTTTTGTTGAATCCATGGGATTTTTTTTGCTGGCTTATGTTTAAGCATTTATATTTCTTGAAGCAGATTTGAAAAGTAATAATTGTTAGCTCTTCACCTATCAATATAATATCTTCTCCATAGACGGTCAAAATCGCCTTTTTTGCTGAGCCTTTCATACAAAATAAAGTAAATAGGTTGACTGTAAGTGTGCTCGCATTTTTTCAATATATTTATGGGTCATTTGGTTCTTGCTAAATAAAGAATACGAAGTTAGAGAAATACTTCGTATTTGAAATGTAATGCTTTTGAAATGTGCTGGAGCTGTTTAGTTTGGTGTGAAATAAATGCAAGATTACCTTTTGTATTTTATTTGAAATAAAATGAATCCAAAGTAAAACTTGATGGGCGGTGATAGCCGGGTGGCATCGGTGACCAGTTGGCGGTGTGGCGGGCTTATATTGGCTGCTGATGGCGATGATCTGTGGGTAGTAATTGACTCCCACAGCGGGTGATGCCTTGGGCCGCATGGCAGTGTGCTGCATGTTTTTATTTGCATTGCATGGCTTCTAGTTCTTGAAAGTTCAAAATAACAATTTTAAAGTTAATGCAAAGATAGTTTGTCGATACTAGCAAGAATAATTGATAACTTTTTATTGGAGCTTCCTGCCTTGTGAGCAACTGAGGATTTCCCTGTTGAAGTTATTGTTTTTCTGAAATTTAAAAGAGCAATGTGAAAGATCAGATTATGTTGTGTTGTATGAAACCGTCTCCTCTTTGTATTTATTTATTTTTTTTATTAATTGAGATTCTTTATTTGATTTTCAGCCAACGTGGATGCTTGCTTTTATTTACATACTTCTAAAGTTTAGATGTTTGTTATTGCCGAGATTAATGTTGTAATGATTACGCTGAGTTGATAACAAGTTAGTAGAATCATGATTCAGGTTTTATTTATTAGACCAAAATATTTTTATTTTATTTCTTCTGGCCTGATTTTTTATTGATGGAACTATTTGATTATGGATTTCTACAACTATCGCAATAACTTGCTACTGTGTTTGCCTGCAGCAAAAGAAGAATGAAGATAAATCTGAGAAAGAAGGTGAAAACTAGAAGGTGATTATGATGTATTGTATGTCTAGCTTTTTATGTAATATGGACATTTACACGCATGATGCACAATTTTTGTGTATTTACATTTCTAACACCTAAAGTTTGATATTTACTTACATTCACATCACTCGAATCCTTATTATGACATCAAAAATATCACTTTCCTTAACTGCACCTTTTTATAACACATGTAAATATCAAACTTTAACTGTTAGATATGTAAATCCATAAGAATTGTGCGGTACTCATGTAAATTTCCCTATATAGTTTTCTGAACTTATTCTGTATTTGCAGGTTCGTAACGCGCATTATTACTTCGCTAGAATTCAGATCTCAGCTCAGCAGCTCTGATGGAAGGCATGTCAAGTCTTTTTATGAAGAAAAAGCCATTGTTTTTCAGTTACCCATCAATGGAAGCACTTTTATTTTATTTATTGGAATACTTATTTAGCAAATCAGTTTCATGGTGGTTGAAAAACTATACGGATTTATGCTGATTTACGATGATTTCATTCATGTTTTTTTTTTTAAATCAATTTGGAAGAACAATACCATTCTGAACGAGCCAAAGTGAGCATTAGCCTTGCCGCATTCTTCATGTTCAACACAAAAAAGGGGGGAAATTTACATTTCAGGCACACAGCTCTTATGTATTTACTACATATCACACTTCGAACTTTCATAACTGCACACATTACACTTCGTTGTTCTAAACCTATGTAATAGTGTTATTGTTATATAATATTAAAGGTTTGAGTGCCATGTGTGTCTGCATGGAAGTTAGGGGTGAGATATGCTGATACATAGGCATTGGATTATCTCAGTTTTCATGCTATTGACTTGTTTCATTAGTTTCATTTAATTTTGGCTCATCCTTTGCCATGTTATCATATCCATTAAAAAACAAGAGAAAAAAAGATTTACATGCATTAGGTCAAGGTAATTGTTTGATTTTTTTTATTAGATCTTTATTTTACTCCTAATCATGGTGCTAACTTTAAGAATTAATATTATATTACTAAAATTTTATTTAATTTATTGTAATTTAATCTTTATATATGTGATATTGAACAAATTTATCATAATAAAATCACCATGACTGTTATAAAAAATTTATTCTATTATAATTGTTGCGTGCGAGTAAGTTTGAGGTAGTAGAGATAATTATTGTATTAGGGTTGTGCGAAGATTCGACACTGATAAGAGAAGAACAGGAGAAGGTATAACAATTTTTTAGGTAGAATTTGAAAAAGCAAGACAATCATGAAGCTTAACCTAGCTAATCGATCAATTATAAGTTTGTACGTATAAAAGTAGACTCTTATCATGTAATTTGGAAGGATCAAAATAAAGCACCAAGAATAGTATTTATCCGCTCACAGTATACAAAAAGATTCACTATATTCTGAATGTAATACTCAAGAGTGGTTGCCATTGAGAGTTATTGTGTGATGTTTCATCTAATATATTTGGTGTATGCTATCACAAAATATTTGGGATACCTTTACTCAACAGAGTCAACCAACTACGACAGGTAGGGTACGGTCGACGGCGGGCGATGATAGCAAGCAAGCGGTAAACGACGGTGGTCGACGGCTACGAAGGTCAATGGTTATCACCGAATCTTCAAACTAGAATAACACTAAAAGGGTCTCCCTAGAATAATGGGAGCTAAAATAATAAAATCTAATAAAAAGATGTACTTATCAATCTTAACTATCACATCTTTAATTACCCTTACGATAAGTAAAAAATTTATCAGCTAATTATAGGGTGCTAGAAGTGGGTTCTACATCTCCTAGGCCCAACTTCTTAAAAATGGATAATTTATGAGATTGATACTAGCTCCTAAATCACAAAAGGTCTTTCCAAAGAACTTATCCCATAAAGTACATGGTATGATAGAACTATCAAGATCTTTCAGCTTTAGGGGTATTTTTTTTGGATAATTGCATTACAATTTTCATTTAGAGCCGCTATTTCAAAATCACCTAATTTACATTTTTTTCTATTTAAGTAATCATTCATAAATTTAACATAACTAGACATTTATTCAGAAACCCCAACAAATTAAATATTGATGGTGAACTTCTTGAATACCTTCATAAATTTTTTTAAAAAAACTATCTATCTGAATTATATTTTTTGAGTCTATGTAGAAATGATGGTGGTAGTTTTTTTTGTACTTTTTATCATTTTTTTTTCTTCCTCCATTCTTCTACAGGATGGCCTACGAATTTTCTCAAGTCACTAGGCACTTTTTGATCGTCAGGTGTAGGTTTAACTTCCAATTTAGATTCATGTTCAAAACAATATTTTTCTACTATCTCTTTAGACCTAAGCAAATCTTCCAAATTTGATACTCCTAAGTTTGAGTATTTTATCTTGCTTCTTACCCTTTTCTTTAGGATTAACCTCAATGTTGCTTGATTAAGTCCTTTGGGGTCTATTGCTAAACGTGTTAGGTAATTACTCTAATTATTTCTCAATATTTTTTATTGATGTAGCTTGACTATGTAATTGACTACCTATTTACAAAATCAAATCTTTTAAAGATAACCTCTTTTCTTTTAATTGATTATTTGTGATGAATTTGGGTGGATAACTAGTTCTTGGCTTTATAAAGTTATTAGCTTGATTGTTTAATTGACTTACCAGATTATGTTAGTTGCTAAACCAGTTATTATGACCTATATTTTGTTGATTATTCCAATTAAAATTTGGATGATTTTTCTAGCCCGAGTTTTGTGTTCGAGTAAGGGTTATTAGGTTAGTTATTGACTACGTTCATTAACTCACATTTGAAATACGAGGGTCACCTAGTAATCCATACAAAGTCTCATCACTCATAGGTGCCCCATGTAATTTATTTAAACTTAGGTTGTCTAATTTATTTGATATAGATATCATTTGTGTAGTTAGAATAGCTAATAAAGTTGTATCATGCACATTAGCTATTTTTTAATGTTCACTCACTTAAATGGCTATTGGAAATTATTAGCCATCATCTGTTTTATTAAACTATATGTCNCTAACGACCCTTCTGTGAAGGATTTACTAGCATCATTACAAAGCCAAACAGAGGTTTGTTTGTTCCCCGATTCTTTTTAAGACGTGTTTTCAGGTTGTGTTGATTTCAGTTTAATATTGGACGTATTTACATACATATCACACAATTTTTATGTATTTCTATATCTCACACCAAAACTTCCATATTTACACACAGAGCACTTAAATTTTTAATATCACATAAAAAATATCACTATTACCACTTTTTAAAAGTTAAATATACTTTTTCATGCATAAGTTCAAAACACCGAAGTGCTATGTTTGTAAATATAGAAGTTTAGGTGTGCAATATGAAAGTACTTTTGAATTGTGTGCTACATATGTAAATTTCCCTTAATTTTTTTTATAAATTTTTGTTTCTGTCTATGAACTGAACTTTTTTTTTTTTTTTTCAAATTCTGTCCACCTGAAGGTGCTCACTTCCTGAATAAACAACATACTCTATTTTGTTACTATGACTTGCTTAATAATCTTTTTGAGTTTAATTACTTATAGTTAACATATTTGATTTCCCTGGTCTTCACATGGTGCATTGAATACATATTCTCACTAGCCTTATGATGAACCTTAACCAAAATCATAGGGGTTTCATTACCTTTCTCTTTTTTGTTAAGCATGCTACGTGTTTCTTTCTAATGGCAGTATAAATGATTATCTTTGCAGACTATTTTTCAGTGTTTTCATGATATTTTGTATCTTTGTAGGGCCTTCCTTGCTTATAAACTTGACCACGGAGTTTTTGAAGCTCCTTTCTTAGATTGGTCTATTTTCATCTCTAATAATTGTCACTGCAAGAATTCAGTTTTGTTTCTTTATGACTACACTCTTCTACGCTCAGATTGTTTCACCAACATCCTCATTTGGTCAAACCTTATGTCACCAGTCCAATCTTGAGCGTCGCATCAAATTTGGCATCATTTGCGTCAAAATATTTATTTTGCTTTATGGTCTTTTTTGTTAAATTTCTAAAATAAGAAATCTTTAAATTAGCATGAGAAGTCTAAAGATTCACCCCATTTTAAACCCACATGAATGGAAGAAACATGACAGTTCAAATTGCACTTTCATAATCAACTCCATTTAATTCTACCTTAAATTTTTTGCATCATATGTACATTAATGATTGAGTTGCATTTTTTGTGGTATTCTGCAATAAAGCTTTAACTTGCAATTCTGCCATTGGTTTCATGGACGAAATTATTTATTTGCTTTCCCGTACAAAATGTTTCATTTTGTATTTAGCAATCCCTTTTTTGTTGTAACTAAGTTTTTATTTCACCAATTACAGGCCTTAATTAAGTGTTTTCAATAGCATCAAACTCACTGCGTAATATCTACCTACTTTCCAAGCATTCGGTAACACCACAAGTTGAGTGAGCGAAGTGGGCTGCTGAGAAAGAGATGCATAGGCTGTCTATATGCTCTATTTTACTTATAAAGAATATTTTTTGGGATTGCAAAATGGCAATTATAACATTCAATTATGTTGAAATAATTATTTTTCAAGTTCCATTTCTTTCAAAAATTTAAACATCTTGTTAATCAAGCAAAGTTAAATTGTCCAAATTAATGTAGTATGTATGTTTGTTTTGAATGTTTTTGTGTTTTTAGTATAAATCTAATATGGGACAAATTTAATCCTAAAATTTTAGCTGTAACTCTCAAAGTCTTTACCAGCTAAACTAGTTGGCACCCACAAATTGGATCTGTAATTCTCCAGGTCCTTAATGTTTTTGTTTGTTAACCGATCCTCTCCAACATCAATACTTACTGCCATCGCATTTAAGTTTGATCAACTTAATTCCAAGGTCACAAGCTTGTTTTATGATTTTATTTTCACATTATTAACGACTTGTTATCAATGATCGTCATAAAAGTCTAACTCATCTGTAGTGTTTAAAGGATTAAGACAGATCTATTAAATTGAGGCTGAGCATTCACCTAGGCTCTTCTTAGTAATGTTGTTTACTTGGAATTGTGCAACTTGCTATAAACTTACCACCTAAGCTTGTAGGCTAGCATCCAGTTTTTCTTAAACTACATCATTACAAGTTATTTGTTAAAACTTGACACATCTAATTTTTGCATGATCGGCACTTCTTTTTATTTTGTCGAAGTTCTCTCTTTATCTAGCTTTTTATGCAGATAGCACGAAACCATGTCCTTGTATTCATGTAAAAGATAGTTAGAAATCGTGCATAAATAGGTGGAAAAATAACTATCTATGAAAATCTGTTCAAAAGTCTAGAATCTAGAATTTGCACATTTGTAATAGAAAGCTATGGGCCATGGATCATTGGATTGCTGTATATATTTAGTTGTAAATGAGTTGTTGTAGATGAAAGTTGTCGTCCCAAATTGCTAGTTTATTTTAGATGAAAAGGTGCTAGCTACAAATTAATGATTAATTCAATACTCTCCTTTTTGTTGTATTTTTTGATCATGTCCTACCCGTTGATTAGATCAGCAAATTTGATTCTAGGTAAAAGCCCTAGTGAGGCTGCAATTTGGTTTTTAGAACATAATATAATTGGGCTAAGTTCATTTTTATTATTTTTTATAATGAAAAATTAGTCGAACCCAATGTATTTAGATATTTCATGCTATACATGATTTGCTACAATTCTTATGATAGCCCGGTTATCACATTACAATAAAAAGATTTTTTTACTTGATTGTTTATTTCTTCTAACTACATTATCAATCATCTTCCTTCTTAAGTACCAAGTGTCATTGCCTTGTATTAAATTTTAACTTTGCTTTTAAGGTCACAAATAGATTCTTACTTCGCATGATCAGTTTTACCCCACATAGTACAAGAGCTAGAGGTGGATCTTTTCTTTGGTGTTATTAACCCAATCAACATCTAGAAATTTGTTTTGTTGGATGATTATTTATACAAGATTCTTGCTCTTGTGTCACCTTGCAATACCTTGCAATGGGGTTATTAACATAATGTCGGCTTCAGCATGGTTGTTCATGTACTAGCTTTCAACCCTAAGAGTAAACCTAATATTGGGATGGGGATGAGTTTGCCCATAAGACATTAATACCTTATCAGCAAGCATAATTTTAATGGGGTTCCTAATTGTTTTTGTTGAATCCATGGGATTTTTTTGCTGGCTTATGTTTAAGCATTATATTTCTTGAAGCAGATTTGAAAAGTAATAATTGTTAGCTCTTTCTCATAGTCACTTATCAATATAATATCTTCAGACGGTCAAAATCGCCTTTTTTTTTGCTGAGCGTTTCGTACAAAAAAAAAGTNTTTCTTGAAGCAGATTTGAAAAGTAATAATTGTTAGCTCTTTCTCATAGTCACTTATCAATATAATATCTTCTCCATAGACGGTCAAAATCGCCTTTTTTTTTGCTGAGCGTTTCATACAAAAAAAAAAAGGGAATTGGTTGACTGTAAGTGTGCTCGCATTTTTTCAATTTATTTATGGGTCATTTGGTTCTTGCTAAATAAAGAATACGAAGTTAGAGAAATACTTTGTATTTGAAATGTAATGCTTTTGAAATGTGCTGGAGCTGTTTAGTTTGGTGTGACATGAATGCAAGATTACCTTTTGTGTTTTATTTGAAATAAAATGAATCCAGAGTAAAACTTGATGACCCGTGATAGCTGGGTGGCATCAGCGACCAATTGGCAGTGTGGTTGGTTGGCTTATATTGGCTGCTGATGGGGATGGTCAGGTAGTAACAGACTCCCACAGCGGGTGATGCCCTTGGGCTGCATGGCAGTGTGCTGCATGTTTTTACTTCCATTGCATGGCCTCTAGTTCTTGAAAGTTTAATATAACAATCTCAAAGTTAATGCAAAGATAGTTTGTCCATACTAGCAAGAATAACTGAATTTTTTTCGAGTTTCCTACCTAGTGATCAACTGAGGATTTCCCTGTTGAAGTTATTGTTTTTTTCTGAGAATTAAAAGAGCAATGAGAAAGATCAGCTTATGTTGTGTTGTATGAAACCGTCTCCTCTTTTTATTTTTTAATTTTTTTATATTTTTTTCGTCGGGCAGGATGAGAACTTGAACCCAACATCTTGAGATTCTACTTTATTCAGCTAATGTGCTACGTATTTGAGTACTACCGGTCTCCTCTCTTTTGTAGTATAAAATTACGGAGACCTTTTTAACTGTCACCTCACGACTTACTTGCAGTATGCTACCCATATTTGATGCTTGCTTTTATTTACATACTTCTAAAGTTTAGATGTTTGTTATTACTGATATTAATGTCGTAACGATCACGCTGAGTTGATAACAAGTTGGTAGAATCATGATTCAGGTTTCATTTATTAGACCAAAATATTTTTATTTTATTTCTTCTGGCCTGAATTTTTATTAATGGAACTATTTGCTGCCTGCAGCAAAAGAAGAATGAAGATAAATCTGAGAAAGAAGGTGAAAACTAGAAGGTGATTATGTATTGTATGTCTAGCTTTTTATGTAATTGGGACATTTACACAACTGATGCACAATTTTTTTGTATTTACATATCTAACACCTAAACTTTGATATTTACTTGCATTCATATCACTCAAATCCTTATTATGACATAAAAAAATATCACATTGCGTAACTGCACCTTTTTATGCATTGGTTTACCAAGGTGTTATACGTGTAAATATCAAACTTTAGGATTTAGATATGTAAATCCATAAGAATTGTGCGGTACTCATGTAAATTTCCCTGTATAATTTTCTGAACTTATTCTGTATTTGCAGGTCCGTAACGCGTATTACTTCGCTAGAATTCAGATCTCAGCTCAGCTGCTCTGATGGAAGACATGTCCAGTCTTTTTATGAGGAAAAAGCCATTGTTTTTCAGTTACCCATCAATGGAAGCACTTTTATTTTATTTATTGGAATACTTATTTAGCAAATCAGTTTCATGGTGGTTGAAAAACTATACGGATTTATGCAGATTTAAGATGATTTCATTTATGTTTCTTTTTTTTTTTGTTTGTTAAATCAAATTGGAAGAACAATAACATTCTGAACGAGCCAAAGTGAGCATTTGCCTTGCTGCATTCTTCATGTTCCAACACAAAAAAGGGGGGAAATTTACATTTCAGGCACATAGTTCTTTTGTATTTACTACATATCACACTTTAAACTTTCATAATTGCACACATTACACTTCGTTGTTCTAAACCTATGTATTAGTGTTATGTTTATATGATATTAAAGATTTGAGTGCCATGTGTGTTTGCATGGAAGTTAGGGGTGAGATATGCTGATACATAGGTATTGGAATATCTTAGTTTTCATGCTATTGACTTGTTTCATTGGTTTCATTTAATTTTGGCTCATCCTTTGTGATGTTATCATATCCATTAAACAACAAGGAAACAAGATTTACATACATTAGGTCAAGGTAATTGTTTGATTTTTTTTATTAGATCTTTATTTACTCCTAATCATGGTGCTAACTTTAAGAATTAATATTATATTACTAAAATGTGAGTAAGTTTGAGGTAGTAGAGATAATTATTGTATCATTGTTGTGCGAAGATTCAACACGATAAGAGAATAATAGGCGATGGTATCATAGTTTTTTAGGTGGAATTCGAAAAGGCAAGACAATCATGAAGCTTAACCTAGTTAACCAATCAATTATAAGTTTGTATGTATAAAAGTAGACTCTTATCCTGTAATTTGGAAGGATCACAATAATGCACCAAGAGTAGTATTTATTTGTTTGCAGTATACAAAAAGATTGACTATATTCTGAATGTAATACTCGATAGTGGTTGTCATTGAGAGTTATTGTGTGAGGTTTCATCTAATATATTTGGTGTATGCTATCATAAAATTTTTGGGATACCTTTACTCAACAGAGTCAACCAACTACGACAGGTGGGGTACGGTTGATGGCGGGCGATGATAGCAAGCAAGCGGTAAACGACGGTGGTCGATGGCTACGAAGGTCAATAGTTGTCAGCGGATCTTCAAACTAGAATAACACTAAAAAGGGTCTCCCTAGAATAATGGGAGCTAAAATAATAAAATCTAATAAAAAGATGAACTTATGAATCTTAACTATCACATCTTCTATTACTCTTATGATAAGTAAAAAATCTATCAGCTAATTATAGGGTGCTAGAAGTGGGTTCTACATCTCCTAGCCCAACTTCTTAAAAATGGATAATACATGAGATTGATACTAGCTCCTAAATCGCATAAGTTCTTTCCAAAAAAATTATCCCATAAAGTACAAGGTATGATAGACCTATCAAGATTCTTCAGTTTTAGGGATTTTTTTTTTTTTGAATAATTGCACTACAATTTTTATTTAGAGCTGCAATTTCAAATTCACCTAATTTACATTTTTTCTATTTAAGTAATCATTCATAAATTTAACATAACTAGACATTTATTCAGAAACCCCAACAAATTAAATATTGATGGTGAACTTCTTAAATACCTTCATAAAAAATAAAAAAAAAATTAAAAAAAAATTTTAAAAAAACTATCTATCCGAATTATATTTTTTGAGTCTATGGAGAAATGATGGTGGAAGTTTTTTTTGTAGACTTTTTATCATTTTTTTCTTAGTCTATTCTTCTACAGAATGGCCTATGAATTTTCCCGAGTAACTATGCGCTTATTGATCCTCAGGTGTAGGTTTAACTTCCAATTTAGATTCATGTTCAAAACAATATTTTTCTATTATCTTTAGACCTAAGCAATTCTTCTAAATTTGAAACTCCTAAGTTTGACTATTTTATCTTGCTCCTTACCCTTTTCCTTAGGATTAACCTCAATGTTTCTTGACTAGGTCCTTTGGGGTCTATTGCTCAACGTGTTAGCTAATTACTCTAATTATTTCTCAATATTTTTTATTGATACAACTTGACTATGTAATTGACTATTTATTTACAAAATCAAATCTTTTAAAGATAACTTCTTTTCTTTTAATTGATTATTTATGGTAGATCAGGGTGGATAACTAGTTCATGGCTTTATAAAGTTATTAGCTTGATTGTTTAATTGACTAACTGATTATGTTAGTTGTTAAACCAATTATAATGACCTATACTTTGCTGATTATTCCAATTAAAATTTGGATGATTTTTCTAGCCCGAGTTTTATGTGTTTAAGTAAGAGTTATTAGGTTAGTTATTAACTATGTTCATTAACTCAACATTTGAAATACGAGGGTCACCTACTAATCCATACAAAGTCTCATCACTCATAGGTGCCCCATGTAATTTATTTAAAATTAGGTTGTCTAATTTATTAGATATAGATGTCATTTGTGAAGTTAGAATAGCTAATAAAGATGTATCATGCACATTAGCTATTTTTTAATGTTCACTCACTTAAATGACTATTGAAAATTATTAGTCATCATTTGTTTTATTAAACTATAGGTCTCCTCAAATAGTTTAGACATTAATGAGCCTCTAACTACAACATATATGGTCAATCTCAATAATCACACTAGCTCATTATTGAAAGTTTATATTATCAACCAATCAGGTAGGGCGTAGGGTTGGTACTTCTTAAATAGTTTCATAAACCTCTCTCAAAACTCATAGATTGACTCTGAAAATATCTAGGTAAATGAAGTGACATCATTCCTTTGTTTGACAATCTTAAAAGGTGGAATATACATAATTAAGAATTTTTAGACCAAATCATTATAGGTTGTAATAGATCCAAGAGTTAATGAATTCAACCACATCTTAGTTTTTTCTCTTAGTAAAAATAGGAAAAATCTAAGTCTAGCAACTGCATTAGCGACATTGGTATACTTGAAAGTTATGTAAATCTCCAAGAAACTAACTATTATAGGTTGGAGTCTTCTACATGTGAGCTGCAAAATTGACTATTATGAAACATTTAGATAATTACAATATTATGCTCAAAATTATTTGCCTGGAAGGTATATCTATTAATATTCTAGTGAATTTCCTCTATCAACAGGTTTATTAAATCTCTAAGTGGTATATAATGATTGTTTTCTTTTTACGGGTTTGTAATCTCTCCTAAAGAATTTTTAATCTTTTTCATTTTAAAAAGTTTTTAGCAAATTTTTTTTTAATTTTAGGGCCAAATGACCCCTAATCAGTGTATTTAATCCTAGACAAGCACTAATTTTCATAAACAAAAAAAAGTAACATTTCATCACAATAACAGATACATAATTATGCAGCAAATAGATAACACCAACAAGAAAGATTTCAACAAATAAAAGTTTGCGTTGCAATGGTAGTTGTGGTGTTGCGACATTGGTGCAATGTTAACATATACAAAGAAAATCAACAATAAATATTGCGAGATCACTATGCAACAAGATATATAGGTAAATGCAAGGAAATTTGCCCCAATGACAAAACTAAACTAAATAAAATGAATTAGAAAAAAATGTTTGTTTACTAATGTTAAATTTCAAATTTTCAAAATCATGCAATTTGAACATCGACAATGGTGTCAAAAATTTGATATGACTTTGCACAAGCAAATACAAGTACATGTGTCATTCAAGGAACACAGTAGATTTGATTCAAACATCATTCTCAAAAGGACAAATGGTGAATTTTAACATGAAGTTAAACATTAGCTCAAAACCTTATTTTCTATTCAAAACAATATTTTTTGGAATATAATGATTTTTTTAAATTTTTTTAAAAGTGATTAAATTCTTAAATATATAAAAATTCTTATCAATTTATAATTTATAAATTAATCTCTGTGAAAAGGTTTTAGTTAGAATTGCTAGTCAGTCAATAACATCTATGATTTAAAGCCTCTATTGATAGCACAAAAAAATCCTAATTTCCAAAATTCTAAAGCAATATGTCTATGCATTTAGGGAATTTCAAAATTGATTTATTTTATTTTCCTAAATGACTACTATGCCCAAAAATAATATTTCTATTATCCAAAATCAAGTTATGATTTTTCTACTATAAATTAAGACTATCAAAATCTTTAATTTACATGAAGTTTTAAAAATAAGTGTGATTACCACTTACTACTAAATTAATTTGGATGAAAACATAAACAAGCCTTCAACTTAACATGCAATTATATCATAATCACAACATTTAATTTTTAAACTACCAATTCATAAAAGAAGAAATATTTAGCCTAACATGATTCCACAAAAGATAAGGCAATCTTCATTTCACCAAAATAAAGAGAGTACATAAAGATTTAACAAAGAAAATATTTTCCAACAATGTATGGAAAGATGAAGCCCCCTCAGCTTCACCGTCTCCTTGCTTCACTAAGCCAAGCAGCCTCCTTGCACTCATCCACTCTAAACACACTCTCACTCACTCATACTCACCCTGAGCACTACCTCTGACTCGCTACTATCCAACACTCTTCTTTAGATTCTGCTCATGCCTTCTTTTAAAGTTTTTCCACCGACCAATCCAACTTCCTTTCCAGCTATTGAATTCAAAATTTCAAGTGAATAACTATTCCTATTGTGTCGTCATATTGTGACACTAAATTTACGATGCTAGACTAATACCGAGGCACTTGAGGTCTACCACTGCAACTTCAAGCTCTCAATAAAAATAATGTTAAGAGAACCCAACATGGTGCCAGATACCAGGCACGATGTTATGACGCTCACTTTACTTTCGCCAAATCTTTTTGAATTCCTTAAGAGATTTCCAACAAAAAATAATGATGCAATACATGTGTACAAAGAAGTAAATAAGGCAATCGTTTAAGCATTTCTTAACTTATTTTTCTCACACTCAACAATATCCCACTTGAGGTTCACCTTATCTAAGCACGTTTAACTGGGTCACATCACCACGCACATTCTTATTTGCTTGCTGTTACANTTTATGGGTCATTTGGTTCTTGCTAAATAAAGAATACGAAGTTAGAGAAATACTTTGTATTTGAAATGTAATACTTTTGAAATGTGCTGGAGCTGTTTAGTTTGGTGTGAAATAAATGCAAGATTACATTTTGTGTTTTATTTGAAATAAAATGAATCCAAAGTAAAACTTGATGACCCGTGATAGCTGGGTGGCATCAGCGACCAATTGGCAGTGTGGTTGGTTGGCTTATATTGGCTGCTGATGGCGATGGTCAGGTAGTAACAGACTCCCACATCGGGTGATGCCCTCGGGCTGCATGGCAGTGTGCTGCATGTTCTTACTTCCATTGCATGGCCTCTAGTTCTTGAAAGTTTAATATAACAATCTCAAAGTTAATGCAAAGATAGTTTGTCCATACTAGCAAGAGTAACTGAACTTTTTTTTCGAGTTTCCTGCCTATTGATCAACTGAGGATTTCCCTGTTGAAGTTATTGTTTTTTTTTCTGAGAATTAAAAGAGCAATGAGAAAGATCAGCTTATGTTGTGTTGTATGAAACCGTCTCCTCTTTTTATTTTTTAATTTTTTTATATTTTTTTCGTCGGGCAGGATGAGAACTTGAACCCAACATCTTGAGATTCTATTTTATTCAGCTAATCTGCTACGTATTTGAGCACTACCGGTCTCCTCTCCTTTGTAGTATAAAATTATGGAGACCTTTTTAACTGTCACCTCACGAATTACTTGCAGTATGCTACCCATATTTGATGCTTGCTTTTATTTACATACTTCTAAAGTTTAGATGTTTGTTATTACTGATATTAATGTTGTAATGATCACGCTGAGTTGATAACAAGTTGGTAGAATCATGATTCAGGTTTTATTTATTAGACCAAAATATTTTTATTTTATTTCTTCTGGCCTTAACTTTTATTATTGGAACTATTTGCTGCCTGCAGCAAAAGAAGAATGAAGATAAATCTGAGAAAGAAGGTGAAAACTAGAAGGTGATTATGTATTGTATGTCTAGCTTTTTATGTAATTGGGACATTTACACAACTGATGCACAATTTTTTTGTATTTACATATCTAACACCTAAACTTTGATATTTACTTGCATTCATATCACTCAAATCCTTATTATGACATTAAAAAAAATATCACTTTGCTTAACTGCACCTTTTTATGCATTGGTTTACCAAGGTGTTAACATGTAAACATCAAACTTTAGGGTTTAGATATGTAAATCCATAAGAATTGTGCGGTACTCATGTCAATTTCCCTATATAATTTCTGAACTTATTCTGTAATTGCAGGTCCGTAACGCGTAGAATTCAGATCTGAGCTCCGCAGCTCTGATGGAAGACAGGTCAAGTCTTTTTATGAAGAAAAAGCCATTGTTTTTCAGTTACCCATCAATGGAAGCACTTTTATTTTATTTTATTTATTGGAATACTTATTTAGCAAATCAGTTTCATGGTGGTTGAAAAACTATACGGATTTATGCAGATTTAAGATGATTTCATTTATGTTTTTTGTTTTTGTTGTTGAATCAAATTGGAAGAACAATAACATTCTGAACGAGCCAAAGTGAGCATTTGCCTTGCCGCATTCTTCATGTTCAACACAAAAAAGGGCCAAATTTTACATTTCAGGCACACAGTTCTTATGTATTTACTACATATCACTCTTTAAACTTTCATAACTGCACAAATTACACTTCGTTGTTCTAAACCTAGGTAATAGTGTTATGTTTATATGATATTAAAGGTTTGAGTGCCATGATTAAAACCTAATTGCCAAGAACATATTTGATTAAAAGCCTCTATTGATAGCAACAAAATCCTAATTGCCAAAATTCTAAAGCAATGTCTATGGATTTTGGGAATTTCAAAATTGATTTATTTTATTCTCCTAAATGACTACTATGCCCAAAAATAATATTTCTATTATCCAAAATCAAGTTATGATTTTTCTACTATAAATTAAGACTATCAAAATCTTTAATTTACATGAAGTTTTAAAAATAAGTGTGATTACCACTTACTACTAAATTAATTTGAATGAAAACATAAACAAGCCTTTAACTTAACATGCAATTATATCATAATCAAAACATTTAATTTTTAAACTACCTATTCATAAAAGAAGAAATATTTAGCCTAACATGATTCCACAAAAGATAAGGCAATCTTCATTTTACCAAAATAATGAGAGTTTATAAAGATTTAACAAAGAAAATATATTTCCAACAATGTATGGAAAGATCAAGTCCTCTCACCTTCACCATCTCCTTGCTTCACTAAGCCAAGCAGCCTCCTTGCACTCATCCACTCTAAACACTCTCACTCACTCATACTCACACTAAGCAGTACCTCTGACTCGCTACTATCCAACACTCTTCTTTAGATTCTGCTCATGCCTTCTTTTAAAGTTTTTCCACTGACCAATCCAACTTCATTTCCAGCTATTGAATTCAAAACTTCACGTGAATAACTATTCCTATTGTGTCGTCATATTGCAACACTAATNTCATAAAAGAAGAAATATTTAGCCTAACATGATTCCACAAAAGATAAGGCAATCTTCATTTCACCAAAATAATGAGAGTTCATAAAGATTTAACAAAGAAAATATTTTCCAACAATGTATGGAAAGATCAAGCCCTCTCACCTTCATCGTCTCCTTGCTTCACTAAGCCAAGCAGCCTCCTTGCACTCATCCACTCTAAACACACTCTCACTCACTCATACTCACCCTGAGCACTACCTCTGACTCGCTACTATCCAACACTCTTCTTTAGATTCTGCTCATGCCTTCTTTTAAAGTTTTTCCACCGACCAATCCAACTTCATTTCCAGCTATTGAATTCAATTGTGTCGTCATATTGCGACACTAATTTTACGATGCTAGACTAATACCGAGGCACTTGAGGTTTACCACTGCAACTTCAAGCTATCAATAAAAATAATATTAAGAGAACCCAACATGGTGCCAGATACCAGGCACGATGTTATGATGCTCACATTACTTTCACCAAATCTTTTTGAATTCCTTAAGGTATTTCCTACAAAAAAATATAAAATAATGATGCAATACATATGTACAAAGAAGTAAATAAGGCAATCGTTTAAGCATTTCTTAACTTATTTTTCTCACTCAACAATATCCCACTTGAAGTTCACCTTATCTAAGCACGTTTAACTGGGTCACATCTTCACCCACATTCTGACTTATTTGATTGTTGTCATACACACACACACACACACACACACACACACACACACAGATATAGATCTCATTTCATGTTTATTGATGGTGAGTAACCTATCACATGTCTACTGATAATTGAGTCTTTATGTTAGATTAGACAACCATTTATTGGTGGTAGTAGTTGAGCGATCTAGAGAATTATGAGAGACCACCAAGCCTAGTCGGGTGCATATGATAGGTTGCTATTTATAGGTTTGGATATAGGAGCATTTATACATAGGGAGACCCACATTACATGTTTCATACCCTAAATAGCTTCAAGGAAAGACCTTCGATAATAAGTATCTAAGCAATTTTTTATAATTTTGCATATAATTTGCTATAATTTATTATATATTTTAATCATCATACTTTTTCTATAGTTGGCGCTACATCAACAAAGAGAGAGGTGGCAAAGTGTTGTTAAAATCTACATAACTGAGATTGATGACTTATTACAAAGCCTTGTTAATATTATTTTTATTATTAAATATCATCATATATCACCATCAAGGCAACTCTTCTTCATTTGCATAGCGGTCATCATTCGATCTATCATGACACATAGAAACATCATAATACTTTACGCTGCCACAAACACCAACATACTTCTTGTGAAATACTCCTTTTGTGATGAAACCTAGTTCAATACCCAAGATGTCACATTATACATGACACTATTACATGCCAACTTACTATTATCATGGTAGCCACAAAAACTAATACATTCTAGGTAGGCAGCTACATCATAAGGTGTAGGGGATGATGTTGATGAGCCAACCACACTAGAATATTACACATGAGAGATTACAAATTAGAAATTTGAGCTCCTGATTATCACAAATTAGAGACTTACGTCATACAACGACCACACAAGTGAAAAGATTAGTGCTATTTTCAGAAGCTATATTCTATGAGTTATATTCTATACAATATATTTANTTAAACAATTCGGGGACTATTTTGACACTTTACTTTTAAAAAAGTCTTTTTTTACCAGCTTCTACGTAGAACTGTCAAAACGGCTTGTTGTTCTCGAACAACTCGCGTTTGACTTGTTAAATAACTCGTATTCAATTCATTCGCTAAACAAACAAGCTGAAGACAAATAATTTTTTTACACTTGATATATAAATGAGCTGAAAACGAATTAAGATTTGTTTGTTCGTGCTTGGCTCGTTATGCTCGATCATATATATATATATATATATATAATAATGATAATAATAAGATTTAAATCTTGTTCCTACTCTTAACATCTTACGACTGTGTAACTAAGGATGTCAAAACGGCTCGTTATTTGCGAACAAATCGTGTTGATATTTTTTAACAAGCCGAACATGAACAATGATACTTTTTAACGAGTCGAACACCAGCCGAGCATTTACACCCCTAGTTCTATCTAAATGTCATTGATAAATTAATATTGAGACATTCATTTTGAAATTTACCCTTTCAGAAGCTTCAAGTTTGGTGCCAGCTTCCAAATGGAGAATGGGTCTTAGGGAACATAATATCAATTTCAGGAGCGGAGTCCCTTCTATCTCTTCCAGAAGGGAAAGTAAGTATTAAAAGTTCTACTCTCCATTTAAATTCCTTTTCTTTAGCTCAATCTGTTGTTTTTTCTTCTAGGTATTGAAGTTTGAAATTAAGGCCCTCTTACCTGCAAATCCTGAAATACTTGATGGCGTTGAAGATCTCATGCAACTTAGCTATTTAAATGAGCCATCTGTGCTCTATAATTTGCAGTATAGATACGATCGGAACATGATTTATGTAAGTATCCACTACATAGCACATATTTCTAATGTATTGGCATATCTCACACTTAAACTTCCATATTTATGCACCTAACACTGAAATCTTTAAAAACACATAAAAAATAACACTATTATCACTTTTTAGAAGTGAAATGCGCATTTTTCACTTTTAAATATGAAAGTTTAGATGTGAGATATGTAAATATATAAGAATTGTGTGCTACGACCGTAAATTTTCCTACTTTAAATCCCACATACTATAAGATTTAGAAAGTCCTATTTTTTTTTTGTTTTTACAATCTAGTCCAAAGCTGGGCCAGTTTTGGTTGCCATCAACCCATTTAAGGAGGTTCAGCTCTATGGAAACGAGTACATAGAAGCATATAGGCGCAAATCTACATCCAATCCACATGTTTATGCAATTGCAGATACTGCCATTCATGAAATGATCAGAGGTGATCTGTAAATTCTTTCTTTCTAATTATGTGGTAAACATTTTTTTCAATCTCTAACAATGTTTTGTTTTCTTTCAGACGAAGTCAACCAATCGATCATTATAAGGTGTGTAACCATTAGAGAATTTTCATATGCCATAGTGACTTTTGTCATTTTGCATGTCTAACCTTGTGAGGTATGGATG